>JACGAQ010000934.1:0-79775 GCA_014119065.1 Orius insidiosus
AAAATAAAAAAGACTGTTTAATTAGGTCAGTTTCCGTTTCAAAGTTGGAGAAACTCGGTTTTCTTTCGGTTGACAAAGAAAACTGAGAGAGGGAGGAGTAAAGTCGGTTATAGGAGGCCTCTGTTCGGGTAGAAAAAGGGGGACAGAAGAGCCGGGAGATTAAACCGAACTTTCTCAGAACGTCGCGTACCTCGCCGGCAAGCGCCACAGTCCCAGCCGAACTTGAAACTTCGAATCCTATTTATTGGTAAAACATTATTCCCGCTTCCCTCCCTTTTCGCGGCTTTCGCCGGAATTTTTTTTCATTATCCGTTGATAAAAATCCAAATTGAATCGCTCTTTTTATCTTTTTCTTTATTTTAAGTCTGGAGGACAAAATTAAAGATGTTGCGTGACCTGAAAGTTTTTTATTATTCTGTCGCAAGATCACGGAAGAGCTCTGTACCTTTAATGCCTTGCGTGTCTATTGTGAATTTACTTTTTTTTTTTCCCGTCTAATACCAGGTGCATCACTCCCAACTTATAAGTTATTTCATTTGCGACAAAACGGAAGATTTAGTCAAGTAAAATTAGCCAGGTAGAATAGAATTTTTGTGTAAAATTACAAAAAAACTGAAATAAAAAACATCCTCATTTCTAAAACGTCTGAAATCAGGAGGAAAAAGGGTTTTCTTTGAAAAAAAAACTGCAAAAATCCTCTAAAATGGGTTTAACTTGACCAGAAGATCAGGAGAACCCCCAATATCTAATAAAAAGGCGATGGAGAAACCACTGGAAATCGGGTGGCTTGAAGGGCACTAAATTAGACACTTGTATCTTGAATAAATAAGTTCATTTGTAGGTTTTCCATTAAAACTAGAACAATCTGGTTCGAAAATCCTAAATGTAAAGAAAGGAAGAGAGAATTTCGAGATCTATTAATCATTTAAGACGGATATGTGTTTTAAGCCTAAACTAATAGGATGAGTTGAAGTAGGGATCTTTGAATTAGGTAACTAGGAAACATTAACTTCACGTGCTTTTCGTGTAATGAGCTAAAGAGGAACGGCTTCGGGAGGGAAAAGGAAGACGGAGGAACTACGACATTAACGTTTGAAGTTTCTCTCCGAGCTTGCGATTCTCATGGGGGAGGACCTCCCCCCCCCCCCCCCGCATCCCATGAGAATTCCGTCTCTATGGTTACAGTTTAATCAAGAGCACGTTGAACAAACAAGTTGCACTCAGACAATCCGGAGGGTCATAAAACATAGGCGGAACCGTTTAGCCATTAACTCGGCTTTCGGTATACGCATTTTAACCTAGAGATGATTCGGCCATAGGCATAGGGAAGAGAAAATAAACGAAACATTTTATTAGGGATAAAAAAAGGATTTTGATCAGAATAATTATAGGTAGTTTTTAAACAAAACTATTAAAGGGGTACTTTACCCGATGGTTCCCAAAACGAGATAATTATACCCGATGGTTCCCGGGCTGAAAATTGCCACAACCCGATGCTTCCCGGATATAATAACAGTGAGTGGAACCGGCTCCGTGGCTGGTGGGTTCAGTCTCTGACTCTCACCACGGAAGACCGGGGTTCGATCCCAGGTTGGGTATAGGGATTTTTGGTTGGAAGTAAAATTCCAATTAAAAATATCCCTCTACAAAATCTGTGGATAATTTAGTTAGGCCACTACTCTGGTAGTTGGCCCAAAAGGGCGCCATGGCATTATGGCGAAAGCCCCCGCCTGGGTCTGATCCCCTCCCCCTTTGTAAAAAGCCCTGGCTTAATACAATTAAACAAAAAAAAAAAAAATAACAGTGAGTGTTCTTAAATACAGTTTGTGGTGTTGGGTTTGAAATGTTGGAAAAGATTCCAATTTCCCAAAAATACAGTCCACATTTTTGTTCTGTTCAATTTAAAAATTAGAGCTTTTCGGATTGAAGGGCTGGAATTCATTATTAAATAATTTATTAATAAATTTTTACGAAACAATTGGCAAATTTTCCACTCCCCCCCCCATTTCCGACAAGCTTGAACATGCAAGGCAGGCGTTGGTAAGCGTTCGATCCTGCTGACTGTTTCTAATGCCATTTTGAGATTAAAAAAAATTTAAGAAAATCTGTTCCTAGATACATCGCTGTTAGTTGTTTTAAAGGAACTTGGTATTAAAATAATGCTCTGTATCCCCTTCATTGATACCTGCGTTACAAAATAAACACGGGAATCATCGGGTATGTCGCTTTACTAGAAGCGGGAGCCATCGGGTATATTTGATTTGACCTACTTAGTCTCCGGGAACCATGGGGTATCCAACCATTAAAGGAGATTCAAGTAAAAATAAAAGTGAAAACTTCATAAAATGGAGGTTCCTCTGCCAAATAAAAATATATTACTCATAAAAATCCGAGTAAGCAGAGGGTAAATAAAAACCATCAAAAGCTTCAAAAAATGCGGAAAGGTGGCTTTTCGGCCTCGAACCTGAAAATTCCAGGTTGGCCAACTGAAAATGAAATTCGAGCCAATTTTGATCGTTTTATTAATTTAATTTCTTTGGCAACTGCTTTCGTCTGTGAAACACCAATACATACTTGGCTACCTACTAGATTTGGCGTTAAGGCGAAAAGGCGTTTCTTTTTATTTAGAGGTTAAGCATCCGGGAGACTTTGGGCGATTTATTCGTGTTATTTTGTTGCAGGAACTTGTATAAACCTTTTTCCTATGTCCCCCCTCGGCAAATTGAGGAGACAAAATAAAAACAGTTTGATTTGAGGCCTAGCAGGCCATTTTAAGTTTAAAAATAGAAGAAGAAGAAATCGTGGACATTAAAATTGTATTTTTTAACCAGCAGCCGTCTGAATTAAGCAATCAATTCATAAGATGGCGGTAGTGCTTTAAACCAAATTAAAAATACGATTAATTTTTAATAAACGAGGTTTTTATTTTATTTGATATTGAGTGGGAAAAGGTAGCGTTTAATGATTTACCTGTCAGAGCGGTAAAATCCAACGATTTCAGGTCATCTACGTCCAAAAAGCGTTAGCTCTCCCACATACTACGGTTTTTTTTCTCACGTCTAAAAACCCATGAGGTCTAAAAAATCTTTTTAAATAATAGACTTTTTTTTACGCCGTCATCCACGGTGTATTGACGTTTCTTTCAAGCCTGTGCATTTCATAAAGTTTGACGTTTGACATGCGAATACAAGCAGGCGAGAGGATCCAAAGTGTCATTATGCTCAAAACCCCTCTTTTTAAATAATAATAAAAATATCTCGCACAATATATTTTATAAATTAAAATATAAATTCTTTCATATTGAATATATTTAATATTCATGCACGAGCATTAAAGAATTAAAAAAATAGTCCGTAGAGAAACGAAGGAAGCCTGAATAAAAAGGGAATTATAAAAAATCCCAATCGACCCAGCAGAAAAGAGGAAAAAACCCAAAAAAACTTAAGTTTACATTTCAGATGTTAATTTTATAGGCAATGTGTTTTTTTAAAAGTTGCAATACAAATTATGAAAAAGGTGCGCAAAAGAAGAAAAAACACAATGAAAACAAACCAAAATCCGAAAAAGAGAAGGATAAAATAAAAAAAGACGATAAAAGTAAAAAAGATTCGAAGAAAAAATGAATCTCGCGATGATCGACTGCGGTTGAATGGACCGAAGAGACTAAGATGTCAAAAAGTGACTTTTGACATAAAGTGAACAAATAAAAAAGAAGTAACTTTTTTCTGGGATTTATTTCTCAAAACATTGAATAAACTCAATTTATTTTTGATGTTCGGGATTTATCCAAATTTCGAACTTGGGGACGCTCGATATCCATGAACCTGGAATTTTTAGGTACTTAAGAAATCAGTTTGAATTCGATCACCTTCCTTCATTCATATTCACTTAATCATCATATTCAGCCTTTAAATCATCGAAAACTATAAAAGTTTTTCAAGTCGCCCACCCCCTCTTAAGTTAAGGCCGTAAATATAAAAATATGTTTCCCAGTTTCTTTCTCCCTCGATGTGAGATAGGAGAGTTTAGGGGGCTCCGTCCAAACTTTCTAGTGGACTCCGTTTCATATTTACAGACAAACTTGCCTCCCGAGCACGATATTAAACTCCCCAGGCATAAAAAAAAATCGCCCTCGCAAAGTCTATTTTTCGAATATAAAGTTCCGTATCGGGAATAGGCATTTTTTCCCTTTCAAAAAAATGATTCAAGATTTTCCCATTTTTTAAAATTAATTAAAACGCATTTTAAAAGAAAGAAAAATGGCCTTATTATTTTGTTTTGTCATATGACTATTTTTTAAAAGCGAGGGGGGGGGGGGCTTTTGTCGGAGTGAAAGCTTTGAACTTGAAATTTTCCTTTGAATGGGCCCTCCTAAACCTTCATTAGTCCGAGACTACTTCAAAGTGGTCTCAAACGGTTGATTTAAATTTGAATTTCATAACTTGTGTTGACTAGTTTACAATGTAAATTAAACAATCCTCGTATGGAGTAAACTTTAATGCATAAACAGATATTGAACCGCCATTTCCGGTGAGCAAATCCTTATGTTTTATATTAGGTAGGTTTTTTATATTTCTTTTCTTTTCTTTATTGAGTTTAAGGTGATTTTAAAAACTTAAATAGGCCTCTATTGTTCAGATTATGAGGATATTCTCTTTGATTTTTCGGCGCAATGTTATCGTATCTTTTTAGCCAGTGGGCAAAGGATTTTGAGGCTCTATTTTTTTAATTCTCTGACTGAATTTAATACTACCTGGATTAGACTTTGAAAAGGGTTTCGGGAGAGTAAATTTAATACTCTGTGGACAACCGGAACCGCTCGGAGTAGAACAGGAATGTGATAATTGAGCGCCGACTCCGGGCAAGACGAAAACGTGGAATCCGGACGATTTGTTTTCTTATAATTGCTGTCCCTTTCATCCGGAAAAAAAGAGCTAGTTCGGAGAGCTTCCAACAATAACTTCCTTAAAGAGAAGGAACAATATAGGAGGG
Organism: Orius insidiosus; assembly: GCA_014119065.1. Classification (NCBI taxonomy): domain Eukaryota; kingdom Metazoa; phylum Arthropoda; class Insecta; order Hemiptera; family Anthocoridae; genus Orius; species Orius insidiosus. Next base: position 4,993 of record JACGAQ010000934.1, read on the forward strand.
GGAAGTATGAAGGAGGGGAAGTATAACGGAGAGAGAAGTATAAGGGAGGGGAGGTACAAATGGGGGAGGGGAGAATAATTTCAAGCATAAATTTTTTTAACTTCCTTAAAGACGTTATTGTGATACCCTGCACGTCGGGTTTTTGGGGAAGGGTCTTCCAGACCCCGGAGGGTCAATTCGAATATTGATCTTTACCGATCTCAACTTTGTCTGTGGTTCCGGCCGGCCGTAGCATTTTTTTCCGGAACAATTTACGGCCACAGTTTTCAACCGATTTTCACCAAATTTTCTTTAGTCGGTGAACAAGAAACTAACGAGGGCGATTTTTGAATTTCGAAAAAATGGCGGAGATTTGTCTGTATGAAATTTTAAAAAATTCGCTGCGGCCGAACCGTTCGAGTTGGTCCGATTTTCTCCAAATTTTCACCAATTACTCCTTATATTTTTAAAGAATTTTTGGTGTAAAAAAATTGCCACTTTTTAATAACTTTTTTTTTAGGCGTATTACGCCGAAACCGGTCGTGGAGTATCCGTTTTTTTCATTCTTTCTCCCTCTGTAACTTTTAATTGCAACTTTTTTAGTAGGGAGAAATTTCATTCTTCTACCCATTACAGGAGTCCTATCCGTAGGCGTTTCAGGCATTTTTATTTTTCTGAGTATTAAGGTGGTGGCTTTCTGACCAAGGGATGCCCCTCTCGTAAAGGGAAGAAGTATCACATTTCACCGTACTTAAAAAAAAACATTATTACACCAAAAATTTGTTAAAAAGGAGTATTTAGTAAAAATTTGGTGAAAATCGGACCAACGCAACGGTTCGGCCGCAGCGCAGTTTTTAAAATATCAAACGTGTCATTTTTCGAAATTCAAACATCGAGGTAATTTCTTTCTTGTTCAACTATTCAGGGAGGTTGTGTGAAAATATGATTAAAATCGATTGGAAACTATGGCCGTAAAGTGTTCCGGAAAAAACGCTACGGCCGGCCGGACGGAACCACACAGACGAAGTTAAGATCGGTTAAGTAAAATATTCGATTTGACCCTTCGGGGTCTGAAAGACCCTTCCCCAAAAACCCGACGTCGAGGTATCACAATAACTTCTTTATGGAAGTTAAAATGTAGAATTCAGGTTTTATTTTGGTGGAGGGGGATGCCACATGTAAATCGTCTCTTTGTCGAAGACGAGAGGGATTCTTCAAGGAAAAAAATGGAGGGGGTAAAACCTCATCCTCTATTTCGTTTCTCCTCAAGCTGAGGTTTTTTTTCTTCTATTGTGATGCAAATCAGACGCACACCGGTATAGGACGATCACACATTTCCCCTACCCACTTTCACCAACTCATCCAACCCCAAACCCGCCACTCTTTATGGCCCTTACGACCTGACCCATTTTCGAATTTTCCTTCCGACCCGATTCGTATGGATTTATCAATCCCGTAATAAAAGTTTCACTCTTTTTATCGTCCTGTAAATCTTTTTTTTTTAATATTATTATAAAGAAAAAAAGAAATTAATTTATTTTTTACATCAATATTTAACGAGCTGCTATAAAACTTCTGACCAAAGACCCCAGGAAACAAGGAAACCCACAAAAAGCACTTAAAACGTCGTAAATAAATTATTTCCGTGCACACCCTGTTAGGATATTTTTTACTTTATTTACAAACAATTAGTACGAGTTTAATTTTCAGGTAAAATCCTAATTTAATTTAACTCTGATCTAATAGTTAATCGGTTAGATCAATTTGAGGAGTTCGAGTTAAGCCAGATCGTTAATAAACCTTGATCCGGACCGTTTCCCCTTTAACTTGATCCTTTGACGTACGATCCCTCCAACTCCGATAACTACTGTAAAAACCTAGAACAATGTGCTAGAATCCAGAAGTAAATGTGTCTGTCACTAAATTATTTTGGACATAAAAAAAGCGTCTTATCTTTTTGAAAAGAACAAAAATCTTTTTAAATGGTGGTTTCGTTGCTAAAAACAAACGTTAAAAAAATCAAACAATCTGGTAAAACTTGGGTTTCAAGTTCAGAAAATCAATAAAAACTTTACAAAATAAGGGGAAAAAAAGTGATTTACCACCATTGAAATGACCATAGAGCTTATAATTATACACCAACGTAGTTGATTACTGATTCGCCCAACCGTCTGACCGTAAAACTGATCCACTCTGACACCCTGTATAAACAAGAGTAATAGAAGGATTTCTGTAGCCTTTTTTTCAAACGTTTTATTCTGAACCGATTGCACCTGTTAATTATAAAGCAACCGTTTTTAATGAAGCTCCTTTGACAAGGAGAAAAATAGAGATAAATTTTTTTTGAACTAATTGCTCAAGCCTAATTCAGCTTGATTAACAAGAAAAAATCTACAGGAAAAGAAAAACTATACCAGATATTTAAAAAATTGATTCTGAATAGGGTTTTGAAAAAGAAAAAAAAACGAGCTTTTTTAGATACATTTCATAAAAGAAAAGTAGAAGCTATTTACTGAGTAAACGATTGTGACAGAAAATTTTCCCGTGGAGAAGACTATTTACTTATTAACACCCGGTTGGTTTTTAATCACCATTGAATAAGAAGATAAAAGCGACAAGGAAAAGGACCGAGGAGGAGAAGGGATGAAAGAACATTGAAGACTCCTTATATATTCCAATTGTAGTCCGGAAAACAATAAAAACTCCCTCTACCGTTTAAACGAAGGAAAGAGGGATTAAATTGAATTTAACAGTAACCTCGGTTTTAAAGATTCCGGGATTGTAAAGGATCTTTTATCGCCGAATCTGAAAAAAGGATTTTGTCTTTTTCACACCATCTGCATTTTAACTATTTCAAAAGACAAATAGTGTGAAAATCCCTAACTTAATGGCCAAACACTTAACCAACAACAGAGGAAGAAATGACTGTGATAACGGGTATCTCACGGGTAGATAGGTCCACAGAGAAAAGATAGAAATGATTGTGATAGAGGGAATAGCTCACCTGACGAGGCTTATTAAGCCGAAACGCGTCGTGAGATACCCGTTATCACAGTCATTTCTTCCTCTGTTGTTGGTTAAGTGTTTGATAAAAAAATCAATTTGCGTATAGCAATAAAAATTAAAAAAATTAATGGCCAAATTTTATGATCCGAAAATAGAGAATTTTATATTTTTAAATGAAAATTGAGGCTTGAAAAAAGTTTCTTTTACAGCGTAATTCAATTTATCTTGAGGCTGAAAATTATCATTAAACAGGGAAAATTTCAAATCCGGTTCTGAACGTCAGAAGTTAAGAAAGGTCGAAATTTAATACTTGAAAACTCAAAACTTTACCTTACAGGAAAAAGTTAAATATTAAAAAATTTTAAAACTATAATAAAAACTCTGTAACTTTTAATAGCAATAAAAATATAATTATTTATTATAATTATATATTTTAATATATATGTAATTAAATATTTATTATAAATTTATGTAAAATGTTTTTCACTGTTTGAGTGTTGGTCTCCAAGAAAACAAAGGGTATTGGGATGGACGCGTTCAAGACTCGGGACGCAAAAGAAAAAAAAATGGCGGCCAATAAAGCCGGCGAGGCGTCTCTTTTTTGAATTTTCAAGATGGAAATTTATATAACTCGATATTCGTCGGTATCTCCACCCCCTCCATGGAGGTACATACTTTTCTTTTAATTCCACCCTTGACAAGTATCGCCACAACACAAAATCCCCAAATTCCATAGTTCGGAAGTGCACCGTGAGATGACACTTTTAAGTGTTTTCCCTTCTTTCTTAAGTAAAAAAACTGATTTTCCCGGTATATAGGTAATTTGTTTTCCGAATTTTTATTTTTAGATTATTTTGGATAAACCACGATTCTATTTTAATCCTTAGTACAAGGAAACAAAGCTAAAAATTTAACACTTCCTCAAATAGGAACAGTTATTTTGAAAAAAAAAATTAATGAAATTTAATCATTGATTGAAATGATTTATGTATTCAATTTCTTTAAAATTGATTCGTTTTGCCAATGTTTATTTTCCAATTTTTCATGTATTGAAAAACTTGGTGCCGGCGGAGGACGGCTTTATCAGCAACTTTTCCCGAAGCTGGAGGGAGAGAGGGAGAAGAAAAAATCCCACTAGAGTGTAGGTTTATCCTCCGTTATAATCTGAGTTTAATGCAAAACTTGTCGGTGTATTGAAAGTATACATAAAAGAGTAGGGGGAACTTTTTTATCGTTCACATACAGGGGTTTGACAAGCGACCCACTTCGGTTAAGTCAAAGCAAATGACCCGCATCTTCCTAATAAAAAAAAATACAACATTCTATCAAAAAATAAAGAAAATTAAGGCCCATTCACGATATTTTCTTCCTACACAATTTCTCTCTCTTTTTTTTTTTTCATCATCTAACGACTTGTTTTCTTCATTATGATCCTGTGGAGAAGCCACAATTTACCGAACGTTTTCCAATCACGGACTCCACCCCGACCTCAAACCAAAGGCTCAAAGACTACAATAAAAGGGAAAACTTTTTCTTCCATCAAATAAGCTCTTTTTTTCATTACTCCCGGTTTTCTTATATCGTGAGGAAAAAAGGGGAAAGAAGAAAAAAAAAAATGAAATTACTCAATTAAAGAGGACTTGTGTGTTAACATTGGGATAAAAAGAAAAAGAAAGTGGTTTTTACAACGAATCAATTTCGATTTAAAACTAAATTGTTATTGGGCGGTGACATAACTTCTTTAATGCTTCAAAAGAAAGTTCAAAGTTTAAATGGGTAACATTAAATTCAAACTTTAGGACATCAAAAAACTTACCTTTAGGTTCTTAGAAATCCGGTTTTTATACCACAGGTCAAACTTTTATTTAGGGAAAAAAAAATTTCTCTGCTATTATTTAAAGATACTTTTTCTTGATTTTTAACTTACACAAATATGTCCATGAAAAGATCTATGGAGAAGGGTCATGCTGACCTCATAGAGGAAAACCGATGGTGATCTTTGCCGAATATGACTTTGTCTAGGGTGCCGGCCGTCCGTCACATGTTTTTCCGGCCGTCTTAACGCAATTTTCATCAGATTTTTAAAAAATTTTCTAATAAATTGGCGCGAAACCAATAACTTTTGTAATGGGATGGTAAAGACAAAAGCCTTGTTGCTAACTGTATTTTAAAAAAAGAGGTTTTTATTTTTATGGCTTTTAATTAATTCAGAGGCGGCTAAAGAAAACGGTGAAATTAATTCATTTATCAACCTCCATTGTACACCTCGGGCGATTTAGTACGTCCAATAATTGAAAACGGCTTACTTGACCTTTGAATTCAACTCCGAAAATAGATTTTTTTTTTTTTTTTTTCAAAAATAAAATATAAAATGGGGATCTTAAGAAAAATATTAATTTTATGCTATCTTGGTAATTAAGGACCAAAAATGGATTTTTATAAAGTGCTGATCTGGGTAGAAAAAATCGAAGTCTTCGCCTTGCGTAATTTTTATTTATTTTATTTGCTTAATTTTTCTTATATGAAGGATTCTTTTATTTTAAGGAGTAAGTATTTGGTGAAACTTAGGTAAAAATAGGGCCAATGAAAATTGACCATTGCATTAGCTTAGACCGACAGATATCCGCAATCGTTAATCATTGAAGATCACTAATTAATTTTTCGAGGAACGGAAGACCCTTCTCCCAAAACCCGGAAGCGGGTTCATGCAATAACTTCTCCTTGAAAATGTTAGGAATATTGTGAAACCATAAGCCAAGATCGCAGGATGGGTTCTTTGTTTATAAATTTGTTTAGTTAAGATCGGTTTTTCGGGAAAAATCAGATTTTTAACTTTTTTTATTTCCTTTATAGTTGACCCTTTTAACTTCCTTAAAGAAGTTATTGTGATACCCTCGACGTCGGGTTTTTGGGGAAGGGTCTTCCAGTTTCTGTTGTATTCTTTTTCTGTCCTCAACAGAACTGGTCTACTTTTTACTTATTTTTGATGAATGGTTTTCAGTTGTTAAAATTTTTTTTTCAGGAAACAACAAAAGGTGTTCGCATGTTATTTCCTCATTAACCAGCTATGATTGAATAGCGTGATAAACTTTTTTTTTTTTTTTTTTTTTTTTTTTTTTTTTTTTTTTTTTTTTTTTTTTGCCTAAGTGATTGACTCAACAAACACGCTTAGTAAAAAACGTCCAACGCCATCATAACGCGGAGAATCCTTATTAAAAAAAAAAAAAAAAAAAAAAAAAAAAAAAAAAAAAAAAAACTTTAAATAGGTATCAAACGGTGTTCACCATTAATGTAAAAATGCCGACAATCCTCTCACAGGTTTAATTTTTTTTTAAATTGATCCGCTTATTGCCTTTATTCCCAACAAAAAAGACCTTTATTAAAAAATCAGTATTTTGTCCCCAATTTCAGAATAAAATTGTTGAAAGTTAGACCGAACGTGAATTTTTTTTATCCTGTATTTTTCTGGGACAAAAACGGATGAACATTGTCCGTGTTAATGAATATGCATATATATATACAAACCCCCTTCCCTTTTACCCTCACCAACCCCACCTTTTCCGGCCCATACTGCAAACAGCCTTGTTTGTCATTCACTTTATTTTAACCCTGAGATTTTTTTTTAACCAGTTGTCTCTCTAACAAAAAAATACAATTATCACTTTCCTACGAAAATAATATGGTTTGTTTTAGGGTGTAATTGAAACATTTTTTCGTGTTTTTTTTCTGGGTCCAAAAGTTTGTTAAAGTCATTAATTATTAAAAACATTGATTAATTATTAACACTAATTTAAAAACATTATTTTTTTGTTGTATTGTTTTTGGGATCTCCTCTCCTCCTGAATAAATTATTATTTTTTTAGAAAGATCTTGTTGGATATTAAACAATCACGTGGTTCCAGAAAAAAAGTATGTAGAAAATATTGTATTTTGCAGTTCGATAAAACGTTTTCATAGGTTGCCTTTTCTTTCGACCTCTAAGGATTCCTTGACATGGACGACAGTGTAAAAATTTAATGAATGACATTTCGAAGAAAGAGAAAGGGGGGAAAACTGAGGAGAAATCAGAAGTTAGGATATCAAGAAACTTGATATTCTTTAAGGTTTTTTTTTTCTTTCTTTTTTCAAACTTTACTAATATTAAGTTTTATGAGTTTTTTTTAATTGAAGTTTTCATTCGTTTTGAAAGTTCTTCAGGTGCTTTCACGCAGTTCCTTTATTTAAAAAAAAATCGGAGGGAATCAGCGTAATTTTATTCTTTTTCGTAAAAGAAAAGAAAAAAAAAGTCAAAACAATACCTAAACCGCTATTTTTCAGGAATTTCTATCGTTTTCCTTGGATATTGATCAATATTGTTCAGACTAACCCCCTAAAACCTCCACATAATGCACTAGCCCTGAAATCGCTAATCTGAAAGGGAAGAAATCTCTTAGAAAAAAAAATTACTTTATACCATCGTGTTCTTTAGATCTTAGAGCAAGAAACATCGAGGATTACAAAAGAAACTTAAAAGTTATAGACTGTATATCGAAAAGCGTTTGAAAAACCTTCTTTATATTTTCATTTATCTCTTTCCCTTTAAAATATGACAGCTTTCATAAATCTTGGTACAGTTTATAAGACTCTTTTTTCCCACCTTCTCACTCTCTTTCGCCCTTTCTTCTTCATGAACGTGGAATCCCAAGAGATATCACTTTTTCTAAGGTACACAGTTTACAGCCTCCACTCCATCACAATGAGAAAAGCCACTTGACAGATTAACACCTTAAACGACATAGTTTAGCAGGAAAAAAAACTTACTCTTTTTTCTCTCTTTATAACAAGAACCACAAAATGTCACGAAAAACCAATAATTTATGTTGTGTATTGTCTCGAATTCCTGACATATTGAAACTGGGATTATATTATCAACCCCCTCCTCTCTCTCTCCTTAAACGACCTCGTATGGGGGTTGACAAGATAATACGGTCCGGATGTCAATTCCTATAGTAATAATACCAATTACCATAATTTGATTCATATCAATATATAATTTTCAATCTACTGTCTTGGGTTCCATAAGAGCTTTCCATGAATAAATAAAGAAGCTCCTACATTAAACTTACTTAACAATACGCTTAGAAGCATTCTAAAAAATTAATATAAAAAAACGATCTCTTGTAATCTTAATAAAAAATATTTAAAGGAATTTTTTTCCTGCCTACCTATTTTGTGAAAAGATGGTTTTCAAGTTTATTAAAAACAACGGAGGGGAAAAGAAAGGCTGTTGAGATGGGCTTAAAAATAATAATGGAAAAAAATCAGGGAATTTCAATATAAAAAAACAGACTTTTTTTATTGTTTCAATGCGTATGTATGAGAACATTTTTAATTTCTTAAAATTTTAAATCTGAACTCAAAACGTTGATTTCTTTAAAAAAAAAAGTTGAGGTATAAGTGCGATATAAAGGGTGTTCCAACAACTTTACAGCGAATGATTTAGTCTTACAAACGAAAGTTAAATGTAAGCCCCCTTATTTTTGGAAGAGAGATCATTTGGTAGATTTTGGTTTTGGTATACCATATTTGTTCATGATATTCTAAACGAGAAAAGGGATTTGAATTTTACTGGGAATTACTAAATCAGGTGATTCGCGCATTTTCGTAGGACGAAACGAAAGAAATCTACCTTTCAGTCCCTGCTGCCGCAGGGCCATTATTTTTTATTTCATATTCGTAGTCTACCCAAAATTTCAAGTTGATTTGACTATGCATATGACCTATTTGGACAACTTAAAAAAATACCAAATAGTTTAGCGGATTTTAGACCAAAAACCCAAAATTGACTAGGGGACCACCCCTCCATCTACTGGAGACAAAATTTATACAAAAAAAAAGTGGTCCAATCGAAAAAATGATCGAAGTAAAAGTTGCTTAAAATACGGTTCTCATTTAAAATAACGAAGTTGGTGATGCTCTGGGACACCCTGTATACCAAAACCAAAATCTACCAAATGAAGGCGATTCCCCGTCCAAAAATTAGGGAGTTTACATTTAACTTTTTTTTTTTGTAGGACTAAACGCTTTGCCGGGAAGTTACTTACTCCTGTTGGAACACCCTGTATTTTTTTTAAATCTACCTAGAGAAATTTTTAAAATAAATATTGTTCAAAGGCGACTTTTGGAAGTGACGATCTGAGTTTATTACGTTCCAGAATGTGCGTTTTAGTTAAGTCGTGTAAACGCGCTTTCTGATATTGTCCCCTGGGGTGCACTAAGTCCGGGATTGGGATGCAAATCATTCTTAACAGCATCTGGGACGCACGGAGTCGAAGTGGAAGTAGGAGTCGGTTCGCCCGGCCGGGGCGAAAGTTCCTTCGGGACCCTTATCATATTCGAAAGCCGCGGGGAACGTCGTTTTTACGACCCTTCCACACATCCTATTTTTTCGTTATTTTTGTTATAAAATAGAGAAAAGCTGGCGATTATGCATCATCCAAGATTGACTGTGAATAATTCAGTTAATTTCCTCTGCTCATAGTGCAATCTAGGTAGTATTGACAGAGCTGACGTTTAACATCTACCTCTAAAATGTACAAACATTGTTTTTATTTAAAACATTTTTGTTTATTTTTCCATCTCATAGAATCACCGCCTCCTTGATATTTTATGCATTCATTCCATTCCGACGGGTTGGCTCTAACCACCTCAAAACTACCGCGCCCGCCGGAGAGAGAGAGAAAAAAAGGGCCCCGGGACGATGTAGCGAATAATCAGAATATCGGTTGCATGTTTTTCCTTTTATTTTTAGAAAATACAAACCGTTCTGGGGAGGAAAAGTGGGGATGTTTAATTTAGAGGGATTTATAGCACCCGCCTTCAACTCTCCGAAAGCGAGTGCCAACTTTTTCAAGAGCGAAACGACGAATTGGCCTGAGAAGGGGGGAAAAAAGTAGAAAATTGCTTTTTCTTCGAACCACTTTATACGTCAATTTACAAAAAAATAAACATAAATTATGTTTTTTTGTAAATACGTTTTCGTTAAACTAATTTGTAGAGGCTTAATAATTATAGCACTTCTAATTAGTTGGTGTGTTAAGTGGAGCAAATGTCTTTATTACATTTAACGCAATTTACGGTAACGTCTTCATTTATCTTTACTCCTCTTCTTCGCAGAAACGAGTTTTCACGGCTAATAATATTCCGCCCTTCTGATTCACGTTTGTCTGCAAACTCTAAACATTATTGTTCCGCATAAGACTTTTCATATCGTTATATTTCGCTTAAATTAGAAAACACTAACCTCATTTTATTGAGTATTTCCAGGATATAAATTTAATTTATTCAGGTCGTTCAGGGTTACAATCCCGATGATTCTATTGGTAGTTATAGTTAGTTGAGCAACGGCAGGATTAGAAGATTCCGAAAATGAAAGTCAAGACAAATCATGGATACCGAATTTAATTTTTTTTTTCCATTTTTCCACAAAGAAGCACCACTTTTTACCATATATCTATGGGCGTTTTCATCGATGTTATGACCCGGAAACAAACATTTTATCGTAATTTTGTCATTTATCATTTTGTCGTTTTACTCGATCTTTTGGTCAAGAGAAACTAAGAAATGAGCTTCTCCGCCAAAAAGGAGGGGAAAAACAACCTATAATTTTCTTTTCGATCTACTGAACGGAATGTGTGAATTTTTCTTTAAGTGATGAATTTTTAAGTAAAAAGTAGAGAGGCGAAAGTGGTCGGATACAAGGGGTTTTCGGTTTTGAATGATTGAAGGGGTGGGAAGCTCGTTGTGAACGGATTCCGGCCTGTAATTAAGCCGTGATTAATTCAAACCTTTCTCCATTCATAAACCTCCTCCTCTCGATACCCAGGCGACCTTTACATTTTTCATCTCCGCTCCGAATCAAAACGCCCAAATCCAACCTATTTTCCATTACGATTTTTTTCCCTCCTACATTTTTCCCCCGTGGCTATTGAATTAAAATGGCGTGACTTGTGCGTTTCTTATGGCACTCGTTACATCGTGAACACGAAATAATAATAAAATCATACACAAAAACCTTTTTCTTGATATAAGAAATCGCATGTTAAATTTTTTCTAACCTATATAACAATGAATGAAATTATAACAAAAATATGTGCAATATTCTGGAAGAATTTGTAAAATTAAATACCATTATGAACGAAAGTTTATTTTTACTCTTTAACAAAATGAGCAAAGGCTAAAAATAAATTGACTCATCTTTTTTGGACTATTTTGAAAAATATTAAAGAATTTCCCAAGGTTCGGACAATCCGTTTTACCATAATTTGAGCATTTTTCTCACCCTTACGACTTAGTGGGTATCCCCCCCCCCCCATATTTTCAGGAGAAAATGGAGAAATGGCTCAAACTTGATTTTACTTTCTTTGATTTTCCGGCCGAGAAATCCCCATTTTTCCTTCAGTTTTCCCGCCGTTTGTCAACAAACCTTTTTTCCGGCGTATCATCATTCAGAAAAAAATGAAAAATTCAGCAAAAAGCAAGCGAAATTCAATAGCAGGACGGAAAAAAAATGGTATCGCTCATAATTAACCGGACCGTGGATCTTCGTAAGGGGCCCGAAGGAGACCGCTCGCGGTGTTTAACTTGGCAAAGTGCCGGCTGGGCTTAATCGACAAGTTTTCGAGGGTAGTCCTCGCCGCTCCCCGAAAATAAACCATCCCTAGCCTTCACCCTCCCTCCCCCCTACCCACAGAACGAACAACTTGTTGAGTTCGCATGATGCCCGGGCATTAGTCAGTTCACTTCCCTCACCCTCCCACGGAAAAAACCCCGCCGCCTCGTACCAACCCCTTTTATGTATCGAGAATCCTCTAAATACACTTGACACGCATTCTACAAATTGGGGGCCCATATTTTGGGGCTATTGGCTGTCCAAATAAACCGCCAAACTTTATCACTGCATATGTGACATAAAGGAAAAATAACACTTTGAATGGAAAGTTGGCGTGTTCTGTAAAGAGGACGTTTATCTAGAAACACTTAGACGTCACATGTTCAGAGATTATTGCAATCTCCCTGAGATGTCTTTTTGCCATCGAGAAAATGAAGAACTCGGCAACGTTTGCCACAGACTTCCTTTTTAAACAAGTAAATATTATCCTCCATGACATGTCTTTTTAGTGTTAAATAGAAAAGGTGTGTCGTTGAAGTTTCTGAGTGGGAAGGTGTAAGTTTATAAAGCAAGTTTCGAGTCACTTTTGTCCTCCTTGACACGGACTGCGAGCGCCATAAACTTCCAAGTGCCCTTTCCCCCGGCCTATCCAGCCATCAACCACCCGTGATTCATAACCTTAATTTTCACAAACGAGCTCTTTGAGAAAATAATAAATAACTAAAATGTTGAAAAAAAATAAAAAATCTGGTAAGATTGGGTCAAAAAGATGTTAGAGGCTAAAGTAGGGCAGTTTACAACTCCCTTCAACATCACCGAAACACCTTTTCTAACCCCTTCCGACCCCCTTTTGCGTCGCCTCGCCCCCAGTCCGAAACAAGACGAGTTTGCCAACCGAGTTAACACTCCTAAATCCGATTTAATTGTCGCCTAAACTCCGGATTCTACCTCACCCGTTTCCCCTTTCAAGAGGGTCTTTTATTTTCGAAACTTTTACGATTTCAACAAACAATTCAGACATCGTGCACGCCATCAAGAGTTAATTGCAAATCACCAACTACAAATGAAACCATCATTCCGCTACGATTGATGGAGAAAAGGCGTAATTATTTCGTCGAGTTGATGAAGTCACCTACATTTGAAAGGGTATACGCATACAATAGACTTCAGAGTTCGTCAAGAAGACCAAGGAAAACAAAATCAAGAGAAAAACCCCACCAAAAGGGTGTTTACCGCCAGAAAGTATAGAACGCCCGAAGATGGTGCTTCTCAGCAGAGAGACCGAGAAAATAAAAAGGTCCACAAATCTCCATCAATAGACTGAGTAAAACGCCGCGGCCGAAAAAAAGTTGTTTTTTGGCACAAATACCGAAGAAAACGTCGGGTGAATGAATAACCATGAAGGGTAAATGAATTCTAGGCAGAAAGATCGAGGATGGAAAAAGGACTTTGCTCCTGCTTTGCTGCTTTGATATTAAAATCAATCTTGCGGGATATTATACGCAATTAAAATTAAAATGTAATAGTAAAGTAATGCCATGGCAGCAAATCTGTCATTAAAAATCAATAATGAGGTGGTGAGTGGCTCTATCTCTTGGAGAACGGTGGCGGAAGTGAACTTTAGGGAGAAGGTTTGTTTCCAGTTTCCCGCTGTATCCACTAAGTCTCTCGGAGATAGGTTCACAGTGAAAAGATAGAAACGATTGTGATAGAGGGAATAGCTCACCTGACGAGGCTTTTTAAGCCGAAACGCGTCGTGAGATACCCGTTATCACAGTCATTTCTTCCTCTATTATTGGTTAATTGTTTGATATGAAAAGTTTTTCAAGACTAGGCTAGAAGAAAAAAGGTATTCCTCGACAGAGAGACCTAGCGAAACGCAGAAATAAGATTTTAACTTTTTCTAAGGAAATGCCCTTGAATCTATCCGTAAACGTAATCGGTAATCACCTAATTGAAAGGTTATCTCGAGCCAGGCCGCTTGGAGTCCTTGAACCACACATTTACGGGAATAATGGACATCTAAAATTTTATTCAGAGTGCCCAGGGATAAAGCCTACTCACACCTTCTTCCTTTTGCGAAGAACCCTTTTTTTTATCCTATAAAATATAAGAAAGGAAAAATTAAATATTGGAAAGGAATATATCGAATGTCTGGAAAGAGTTGATAGGACGTGAAAGGGTTCCGGAGGCGCTGGGGCGTTCGTGGCCTCCAGGGATGGTTTTATTGACAGAGGCTTGTCATCCGGGAATCAACCTTTGGCAAGAATGAGGGGGGTGGATGAAACGAAGAATCGTCGGTAGGTTGTTTTCCAGGGTTGCGCACGTTCACCTTCGAAACTCAGAGTACCCGATAAGATAATCTTGAAAACCGAAGAATTCCGGTGCTTTTAAAGACGCATCGATCTTTCCCTCCAACGGTTTCTCCCCTGTCTCGAAGTTTCGACGTTTTCTTTTCCGTACAAGAGGATAAAAAAGAAAGAATTGTCGGATTTATCGTCCAATTGATTCCAACCCGAGTCTTCCTTTTTGTCAGTTTGTTACGCCGCCATTCACTAAATTTTTTGCACACAATAAAAAAGTTCCGGTTTGAAGAGCTTCCAACGATAACTTCCTCAAGGATACAGGAGGAGGAAGTATTAAGTAGGAGAACTAAATTTTTGTAAAAGTTGTGAAATAAATTTGGTGGGTATCGCAGTAAGTCTTGAGGAAGTTAGAAATTTTAGGTATTTTTTGTTGTTCGTTTTCTGTTTTTGAAAAAAAAAAAATAAAAATTAAGTACCTAATAAATCGCCATTTTATTTTCCGTTAAAAAAATTCTTGAGGAAGTTAAAAAAAAAAAAAAAAAAAATTATTTTGAAAATTTTATATCAAGGTAGAAATTCAGTACGGTTAGCCAAAGAGAGGCCGCCCTCGAGCCGGCGAAGTGACTCACATTTCTGCCTAGAAAAATTATTAAGTAAAAAAAATTTTGGAAAATTAAAATTTTAAAAACATGGAAAATTTTTAAATAATTCAAGGAATGTTTAGTGAAAATTTGGTGAAGATCGGACCAACAGTACGCCCACAGCGCTCATTTTAAATCTTTGAACAGTCATATCTCCGCCATTTTGAAAAATTTCGAAAAAAGCTCTCGTCATTTTCAAGATTTCTGTGAAAGGAAGCTTGTGTATAAATTTGGTGAAGATCGGATGAAAATTGCGGCCGTGAAGTGTTCCGGAAAAAGTGGCGACGGACGGCCGGACGGCCGGACGGCCGGACGGCCGGCACCACAGACAAAGTCAGGATCGGCAAAGATCACTTATCAGATTTATCCTACGGGGTCTGGAAGACCCTTTTCTAGTAACAGGGGGTCGGAGGGTATCACAGTAACTTCTTGAGGAAGTTAAAAATACAGATCATTTTCACTTGAGAATTCATGACTCATTTACCATAAAGAACAACCAATGTATAAAAAAAAAAAAAACAATCTGACCTTTATCCTTTATTATCTGGTGTACGACATTTTTTCGATATTCAGAGAATGTCATTTAGGGTTATGAAAAAATGTACTATTGGATGCTCGCTAACTTTCTTGGTCCTGAAAAGGGCCAAGAAAGTTAGCGAGCATCCAATAACTGGTGACCCCGACGTGATCTGGATTGCTCAGAGAAAGGACTTCACCACTCCGAAAGACGCCAATCCAAATCCTTGGATATTCAACGGTTCTTTTCAGGACCGGCTGCTCTCCGAGCTCTATAACGCCCCTTAGGCGTATCACTATTTAAATAGTCTCTCTCGAGACACCAATTCAGGAAGCGTGAGACTGACTCACAAAACTTGACGCTCCGCTCTCCTTTTAACTTCCTCAAGAAGTTACTGTGATACCCTCCGACCCCCTGTTACTAGAAAAGGGTCTTCCAGACCCCGTAGGATAAATCTGATAAGTGATCTTTGCCGATCCTGACTTTGTCTGTGGTGCCGGCCGTCCGGCCGTCCGGCCGTCCGGCCGTCCGTCGCCACTTTTTCCGGAACACTTCACGGCCGCAATTTTCATCCGATCTTCACCAAATTTATACACAAGCTTCCTTTCACAGAAATCTTGAAAATGACGAGAGCTTTTTTCGAAATTTTTCAAAATGGCGGAGATATGACTGTTCAAAGATTTAAAATGAGCGCTGTGGGCGTACTGTTGGTCCGATCTTCACCAAATTTTCACTAAACATTCCTTGAATTATTTAAAAATTTTCCATGTTTTTAAAATTTTAATTTTCCAAAATTTTTTTTACTTAATAATTTTTCTAGGCAGAAATGTGAGTCACTTCGCCGGCTCGAGGGCGGCCTCTCTTTGGCTAACCGTACTGAATTTCTACCTTGATATAAAATTTTCAAAATAATTTTTTTTTTTTTTTTTTTTAACTTCCTCAAGAATTTTTTTAACGGAAAATAAAATGGCGATTTATTAGGTACTTAATTTTTATTTTTTTTTTTTTCAAAAAACAGAAAACGAACAACAAAAAATACCTAAAATTTCTAACTTCCTCAAGACTTACTGCGATACCCACCAAATTTATTTCACAACTTTTACAAAAATTTAGTTCTCCTACTTAATACTTCCTCCTCCTGTATCCTTGAGGAAGTTATCGTTGGAAGCTCTTCAAACCGGAACTTTCATTGGGAATAAGAATAATCCCACGCCAGAACGACATCTGGAGTTCCTTGACGGGAAACGACGGTGTCGAGAAGGCACATACTTTTCCTATTGGATCTTCTAACTTTCTTCCGGCCCTTTTCAGGACCAAGAAAGTTAGCGAGCATCCAATATGTACAATATTAGAATCGTTCAAAGAAGATTTTTTTCTTTTTCGTTTTTTTAATCCAATCTCGTTGCGCGTCCCGTATTTTAGCTCCCAGGCTAAATAGAAATCGGTAAACGGCACTCTTTCGCTTTTTTGGATAAAGGCAAAAAATCTATAAGGAAATGAGATTTTCTAAAACATCGATGTAATCATGATTTTGTATAAAACCTTCAATTCGTGTGAAGTCACGATAGGTTACTGTTTGATTTCTAATTTTTCTTAACTTTTTTTCCCCTCTACCAGATGTGATTTTCTACCCTAAATAACTTGTCGTATAAAAATATGTCAGAAATCTTTATAGGGGAAGAGAAAGACGTGAGAAATAGTTGGTGTTTGGAAGAGGGAGGCAATTGGATTGGAAAGCCTCCGCCCCTTAACGGTTGAACAAATTCGGATCATCTGATAACTGATAATACCGCCCTCACGCCACGCTGATTCCGACAGCCTGTCGATTCACACTGCCGGGACATCCCCCCCCCCCCCCGTCAGGACACGCGACTGCAGAAACAGTAAAGCCCGAAGTCATTCAGCATAAATTCTCTAATAGGGCTCAAGCCGGCGTTTAAAACGTGGAAAATTGGCAATAAAATAGTTGAAAAAGTTTCTAACTTTTTTTTACCCCTTCCTCTTTCCAAACTACAAACGAGAGGGATTATAGGCTTTTCGATTGGATTTTCTCTACTCGGAAAAGCCCACAACAGGTGTTTTATGCAAATAAATGGAACCATTATGCAAATTCCATTGACGAAGGTATAACATTTTAATAAAAAAAAGAAGCAAAAAACAAAGCTTTCCGATCATATCATTTAGGTTATTATAAAAATGAGGAAAACACTGATGATTATAAAAATAAAAAAAAATCTTTTTTGTTTTTCCATTTTTTATTTATTTAAAAACGTTTTAATTATATTTAAATTCCTAAAAGAGAAGACGTGAAAGCCTCCAAGGCACGGCATCTAGAAAAGGGTCTTTTAGACAATCTGTTCGGCGTAGAAAAAAGCTGATTAGTGATTTTTACCGATCATGAGATTGTCTGTGGTGACGGCATCTAACATACATGAAACATCACAAATACATAGAATCACCTATGACGTCACTTAATTAAGCTCCACGGAAAAATAAAAAGTTACCAATCTAATTAATGTACAAAATACTAAAAAACGGGTTTTCTTAGATAAAAAGTGAGGAAAACTCTTTATAATTTGTTGAAAAAACGACAAATTTAGAAAAATGGGGAAGAAGTGGGCCGAAAACATTTTTAAAAAGCCCTAAAACCGGGGCAAACGGTTTCTTCTCGACTAGGAAACCTACGAAAACGCCGAATATCAGATTGAAATGACCTTTCTCCGACGAAAAAATGAGGAAACCTCTCTTAAACACTTAGGGCGCGAAAAGGCTTTTGGCAAAAGAATGGAGAAAAACGATCAAATATAGTTAAATGGGGGTTTTAGCAATCAGAAAATCAGAGTAAAAATCGGATGAAATGGCTCTCGGCCGCAGAATCGAGGGAAACGACCGAAAATGTAGTGAAATTGGGGACGCTCTAAACATTAGAGGTCTCCTGACCACGAATTGTTATCGTATATTCGTCCAAATGAGGGAAGGATGTAAAATTTAATAGATAATAAATTGGCTAGCCTGAGAGGCCCTTTTAAAAAGCCATTTGAAATTTTCCATCGGGGGGAGATACAACGTTGAAAAGTATTAAAAAATCATTAAAAACCAAGCTTTAATCAGGTTTCCCGATGTATTTTATGCGGCTATAATACAACATTAATGGCCTCCGAGGTGTAAAAGGGGGTCAACTTTAGTGCTCGGATGCTACGGGCGGCGGCCGCGTGAAATTAGATTTTTCAATTTGTACTTTCCGTTTAAATCCTCTGTTTATTCCTATTCCCAATTTCATCGCCCGACGTATGAGGGGGAGGATTTAATTTACTTTCCCACCCCAGAGTCGATTTCGATACATTAATTTAATCGAATAGACGTTGAAATATCAGCGGTCGGGATCGATAACCACCGAATACATTAAGCTATTAACATGCGGCTATCGCTCCCTCAAGTTTATATAACTGTCATGTCTCGACATGCATTCTAACTTCATTCTTTAAATTGTTTCGACAAAACTACCATTTTAATTAAGAAGAGTCTTCCCCATTTTTTGGTAATACCAAGAACCAAAAACAAAAGTGGAGATTCTCAGCCAAAATAGAGAGTGAGAAAATGAGTGTTTCTTGATCAAACTCCTAAAAATCCTTAAAATGGAACAAAAATTTTTCAGGAGTTGACTCGGAAAGCGCCTAAAATTGAGTTTATCTGCAAGTCAAACCAAAGAAAAAGGGAGGTTTCAATGAGAAATAAAAACACATAACTCCTTCCTCCAGCGAAATGATTTTCTAGTCTAGAGAGGTTTCTAGGCTTTAAAAAAAATTTGAGCGAAGCTCCCAAAATCAACTTTGGTGTTATTTTGGTCTACTTAAAGCATGCGCTACTCTTGAAACTGATATAGCCTACTTAAAATAATTTAAAATTAAAAACGCCCTCTGGGTAACTTAATTTAACTGAAACTCTTCTTCCTATAAAAACATATTTTTCCCACCGCAATCTTCAATATCGTTGAAAAACATCAAACTTCCACTGTTAGTTACTTTGAAAGGGGGGGAAAAAAAAGTTTCCATTTCGACTCTCTTTCAATATATTTACCAAGAGGTTGGAAAAACAAGTTTGAAAAATACTTGCTTGTTGACGCCAGTATTATTGATCCAGTTTTAACTACCAGATTTGATATCGGTAGACAAACAAGTGAAGAGAGAGAAAGAAATGTTTTGTAAAAAAAAATAAAAAAACCTTATTCGCATAACTCAGGTTAATGGCTCTCCGTTTATGGAAGGGTTATTGAGAGAGGCTTTTTTTTTTGGAGGGGTATAAAAGTAGGGTTGTACGCTCCGATAGCGCTTATTGTTTCAGCGGTTGATGGCCGTTATATATGGTAGGGTAATGAACATTCAACGGACGTATCGTCGGGATTTAGTGTCGGATCGAGACGGCATTGCATATCGTCCCTAATGACGTCACGATCTTCCCACTCGGACGGGCCGACCCTTTAAATCCTATTAAGACAATTCAAAATTATTTCACACGTTTACTATGTTGGATGGACTTCGTACCAAGTTAATAAAATGAAAATTTTTTTGCGTTCATGTGAGACGGATGATGTCTTGGGTTTTTAATGACAAGTTATTGTAGTACCCTTTATTTTCTACCTCGGTTTTTTTGGGCCTAAAGTCTCTCATTTTTACAAATTGTGCCCCTTGATTTTCGGCCATTAACAATAATTTCATCCCGATCTTTCCTTAGTTTTTTCGGCGTTTCTATAATTTTTTTTAAATCACTCTTTTCCGTTTTTATGATCCAAAAATCTCTCATTCTAGCGTATTTTTGGTCGTTGGATAATATACGGTCCTCCGGTAATTTTCTGATTCAAGAAGTGGGACGTACGATATCAGAAGTGGAATAAATTGGTTCCCATTTTATGGGATTTTCTTTAGTGTTTTTGACCGAAAAACCTTTTCTGAATTTTTCATGATCAACATCGTCAAGCAATACTTATGTAGAAACAAAATGGGGGGGGGGGGGTCTTTCTTTTCTAGCCCCAAAAACCACCTAAGTTTCAAAAAAAAAAAATAAATAAATAAATAAAATAGTGTTTTAAAGCAAAATTGATTGATGTGAACTGGTGGCAGTTATAGCCTCAATTTTCATATGATTTTAATCAAATTTTCACAAAATTCTAAATAGAATTTATGAAGGAAAAAATATTTAATTGATATCAGAAACTTTTATCTTAGCTATAAAAATTATTGACTTTCTAAACAACTTTTTTTAGGCAATCTTATATATCTGAAAACGAAGTAGGTACCTATATAAATTTTTAACCCCTTCCCCACCCTTAAAAAACATCATTTTCAAGATGGAACGGTTTCTTATTTATTATTCAATTCGGATTCGGGCTTTAAGTGCCGGCGAATAGCATCCACGTTTACTTACTTATTTTTAAAGGTATATTTCTATTTAATGAAAAAAAAATTTAATATCTTATAGAAAGACACAAATTTCTGGAAGAAAAGAAAAGATAAAAAATGTTAATAAAAGTTGTTTTATTTACATTATTCTTTTTTTAGGTCCTGAAAGTCAATAGCTTTTCAATCGTGGAGAGGAAAAGAAGTAAAAGTATTTTTAAGTATTCTTGAGGGTTGTTTTAATATCTTCGCGTTTCAGTTTAAAATTGAGGGTTCCTAAACAGTTATTGGACTTTTTAAACAAGGACTGAAATAAATGTTCCTTTTATTATGAAAAAAAAAAAGTTTCATGTCAATTAGCAGAAAATCCTTTATTTTTATCGGAGGAAACCATTCGTAAAGTAGTTTTTAGGCCGATTTATAGAAAATTAATTTAGAGCGAAATGGCTTCGGGGTGGGAAACACCTCGAAAACGACTCTCGAATACAAAGTTGGCTTTCATTCCGCTTGGGTATTTTCTTTGTAATTATTGGAATCGAGTGGTGGTCGAAAGATAACATTTCGGGCATTATCTTGAAGTGTAATTTCCTGGCTGGTTCCTCCGGTAGGAATCTAGTTCAATAACTTTACCAAAAGGATGTAGAATAAAAACAAAAAAAAAAAGGCGGGAAAAAAGAAAAGAGCAAGCATTACCTTTTAGATTCCAAAGATAACCCGAGGAAATTATACCCCATTCAAGATTACTACCTTCCAGTGTTTAAAGTCCCCGACGGAAAATAGAAATGCGACCTTTGAAGGACTCCTTCCTCGTAATGAGAAGTCTCCAATCTTATCTTCACAGAATCTTCTTTTATTCATTGAATATGTTTAAAAACTGCCACAAAATGCACAATTTTGTGAAGAAGAAAAAAGTACTGGTTTGAAGAGCTTCCAACGAAAACTTCCTTAAAGAGAAGTAATAATATAGGAGGTGGAAGTATAACGGAGGGGGAAGCATAACGGAGGGGGAAGTATAATGGAGGGGAAGTATAAGGAAGAGGAAGTATAAGGGAGAGGGAAGTTTTTTTGTTTTTTCAAAAAAATTTCCGAGTTTTTTTTTCAATTTTCCGAGTTTTTCTTTTTTAATTTTTAATTTTCCGAGTTTTTTCTTTTTAATTTGCGCTTTTTTAACTTTTTTTAAAAATTTTTTAAGTACTTTTTTTTAAATTAACTTCCTTAAAGAAGTTATTGCCATACCCTCGACGTCGGGTTTTGGGAAAGGGTCTTCCAGACCCCGGAGGGTCAAATGAATATTGATCTTTACCGATCTCAACTTTGTCTGTGGTTCCGGCCGGCCAGCCGACTTTTCCGGAATTCTTTACAGCCACAGTTTTTAACCGATTTTCACCAAATTTTTTTTTTAAGTGTCTAGGTAGAAATAATGGGCTCTTTGGCCTAGGGATGTGCCTCTCGTAATGGGTAAAAGTATGAAATTTCTCCGTACCTACTAAAAAAAATTGATAATTAAAAAGTGGCAATTTTATTACACCAAAAATTCGTAAAAAATATAAGGAGTAATTGGTGAAAATTTGGTGAAAATCGGATTAACGGTTCGGCCGCAGCGAATTTTTTAAAATTTCAAACAGACATATCTCTGCCATTTTTTCGAAATACAAAAATCGCCCTCATCAGTTTCTTGTTCACCGGCTAAAGAAATTTGTGAGAAAATTTGGTGAAAATCTGATAAAAACTGTGGCCGTAAAGTGTTCCGGCCGGCCGGAACCACAGGCAAAGTTGAGATCGGTAAAGATCAATATTCGATTTGACCCTCCATGGTCTGGAAGACCCTTCCCCAAAAACCCGACGTGGAGGGTATCACAATAACTTCTTTAAGGAAGTTAAAAATTTCAGCGTCGAGGAAGAAAAAATTTAAGTTTTTGCCCAGCCAGGCGAAACGGAACGGGCATAAACAATCCAAATTTTTTGCTACTATCTGCAGCAGTACTCTGTAGTTGCGCACACAAAACTTGGCCATTTGTGAAGTTCGGGGTGGCGGGGGGGCATTCTCAAGAACGCTAAGGAAGGAATATTCTGTAAAAATCGTTAAAAATATAATGAAAATTGCGGCCGAACTTCTCGTTGAGTTGTTTATACATTACCTAATATATAGATGAATTTATCTGGTGGCCAGCAATCCAGTTTTGAATTTCTGGGCTACTCGAGCTATTCGCATATTCCATGTTCCCACCGGGATATCCATTGTATTTTAATGAATAGTTACCCATAAAATACATAACAATTTTTGTCGGGGTTACAATTAGCAATTAAATAAGATTTAATTTGAGTCGGGATATTTTACCCTTCTTTCTCTGAAGAAGACTAGATGAGGACGAAAATCTCCAAGTTTGATTTCTGTTTATTTATCAGTTTGAATTCCCTCTGCTTAAATAATTCGTCTAATTCTGTTAATTTTTGAATGTTTTATCCAGAATAGTAAAAATAAACCGTTCATTCGAAGACTGTTGATTTCGTGGATTAAAAATTAACGAATTCCCTCTAACTTTGACAGAGAAGGTCAAGTTGGATTTGTCAAGTTATGAACCTTTCTGAAAAAGTTAGTGAATTAGTTGAAATTTCAATGGGGTCTATTTGGATTTTCTTGAGTTCGGATACGCGGGATTCGGGAAAGTGTAACCTTATGGAAAATTCAGGGAGGTCGAAAAATGGAGTTTGTTTTCTCCACTTTTCTTTCTGTTTTTCGACAAACTAAGTTTTTATCAAATAATTAACCAATAATAATGGAGATAGTGGCACAGTGAAAAAATAGAAATGATTGCGAGGGAAATAGCTCATCGACGAGGCTTTTTAAGCCGAAACGCGACGTGAGATACCCGTTATCACGGTCATTTCTTCTTCCATTATTGGTTAATTATTTGATAAAAATATCAATCTTTTGCGGATTACATACCTACGCAATAAAAATTAAAATAAAAAGTAAGTTTTTTTCACTGTGACTGATTTAAAAGAGGTAAAACTAATTTTACCATTAGCCATTAACTGGCTAACCATGGGGAAGGGGTTAATTTTTATGAATGAACTTATTTTTCATTAATTAATCAAAGAGAGCTCTGAAAATTCATCTTCACCAATCATTCATAGAAAGAATAAATTCTACAGTAGGGAGAAATTTGGGCTGTTTACGCCCGTTTCGTGCGGTCAAAATTTTTTCTACCTTAATACGTGTAAAAAAAAATTCTTGTACCTCCCCTCCACACTCAAAATTAAAAATATGAAGAAATCAAAATTTGAATAGGTACATTTTTTGAAATCGCTAGAAGGCCAAAACTCTTCATCTGCTCTAAATAAGTCCGGTTTTTATTTTTTATTTATTTTTTTAGTTTTACTTTTTAAATTGGCGTTTAAAAACTTTTTACGTTTCTGACCTTTGTTTTCCTCGCTAAAGAAATCAACGATCCTTAAATGATTCAAAGAAAAAGTTGCGTGGGCTGACTAGACTAAAGGAAGGGGAATTTATTTATTTTTTTAGTTTTACTTTTTAAATTGGCGTTTAAAAACTTTTTTACGTTTCTGACCTTTGTTTTCCTCGCTAAAGAAATCAACGATCCTTAAATGATTCAAAGAAAAAGTTGCGTGGGCTGACTAGACTAAAGGAAGGGGAAATCCAATTAAAAAAGGTGAAATTAAGCAGTTTCCCCGCCCTCTCGACTTTTTTCCTCCTCTTTTTTTTTTTACACATTTGTGCTAAAGAACAAACATTAAATTGTAAAGGTAGCATTAAAAAAATAGTTTAAAGCCCGTAGATTTCACAACCATGTCGTGTGACCCAAAAGTCCGACAACTTGTTGATGTTATCGACATGATTAATCTGAAAAACGTGATTATTAACGTTCTGTTTACCATAAAACGAAGTTTTGTAAAAAAAAAAAATTAATTTTTATTTTTAAGTGGTCTAGATGGGTCGAGAAATTGAAGAGTGTGTGATATTGACATGTGAGTAACACGTGTGATAGAAAGGGTTGAAAAAAAGGGGGTGAGGAAAGGGGGTTAAACGTATAATTATTTACGGTGGAAGATTTTTTATTTACGTTTCCCGAACCTCCCGAACGCCCCAACGCTTTCCCCGAAAAAAGGCACCAACCTCTCCCAACCCACTTTCGCGCTAAGAGCGTTAACGTGCCAAATCTGATTTTCGCTTTAATTTTTTTTTTTTTTCTCTCCGTCTCCCTCGCTGTCATTTCTAGTTCATTAAGAAAACGATGACGATGTGAGAACACTTGAAATGGAAAATGTTTCCTACGTTGCACTATTGAAGACGCGTTGTCCTATAAAGGTGTCTACATCACAATTTCAGGCCATTTTAAAACCCTTTTACTTTCAATTAGACACATCTTCATTCCTGAATAGAACTTCGATTTTCCTTCTGACTTCTTGTTAGTATAATTAGATAATTAGTTAGTATAATTAGTTAGTCTAATTAGTTTAGTATAATCAGTAAAGTTAGTTGGTTCATTAGATGATTCTAATCGAACTAAGTGGACCTGGTCAAATCTGTTACGCGCGCCCAAAGGAAGAGACTACTCAAAAATGAATAAAAAGGAATTTCAGTTTTAAATAGAAAAAATTTTTGGGAGTATGGACTTTGTAGTCTTTTGGACTACTCGTTTCATGTAGTTCCCCCCCCCTTCACTCTCTTTTGTCCAAGAAAAAAAAATTTTCCTGATTTTTTGAAATTTTCCTGCCCCTCCCCCATAAAGGTCGCTTGTTTCAAAATTTTTGACCGCGAAACCAATTTTCTAGCGTTTTTCTCGGTGTTTCTCCAAATAAATATTGTTTGTAAACGGGGACAACGGGCGTCCGGTGCCGTCGCGACAAGGGGAGAATCGCTGACGGAGCGATTCTCTCGTGGGAAAAACAAGAAAAAGGAGTGTTGTGTACGGCGTGAAAGAGAGTGAACGGGAAGAGTGAGAAGAACCAAAAACAAAAAGGATGTTAGCTTTCTCTGTGTTGCTGTGTGAGTACTGACGCTTTGTAGTTAAGGGGTGTATAAAAATTAATTATAAGAAATTAGTGTGTATTAAAATAAAAGGGGTAGTTTGTTGGGTAACGTGTGTTTTATTGCAAGATTCCCCAAGCCGTTTACATTGGTGCCAGGTGTGGGGTTTTTGCAAGAATAAAACACCGAACCTCGGGTTGTGGTGGGTAGTTGGTGTAATACGTGCTTTTTTCTATTTTGTGAAATGTGGGATAGATTTTTATAATTGTATAAAGGTAGAATTTAAGGTTGGATATTAGACTCCACTTATTTTTGTTTCCAAAGTTGTAATTTTTGACATTTCTATTACAAAGAATTTACTGCGGGTAGATTTTACAACCTAAAATATTGTTTTATAAAAAAAAAATCAATTTTTCTAAATTAATTAAAAAAAAAATAATCAGCAGTTTTAAAAATAATCCGAGACACACTTTGATCGAGGACAAAAGGGGGAAATAGTGGGAAGGTAGACGGAGTTTCCGAAGATACACGAGCGGACCTCGGGAATAAAGGAGGGAGGCCTGAGAGTCTTGGGAAAGCGAAGAGGGGACGCGGGAAGTAGGAAACGAAGTACATACTCTTGACTTCGCCTAAAAACGCGCTCGGCCCCTGGAGCTTAAACGGGTGGCCGTTCAGCAAAACGGAGGAAAATTTTGAGGGCGGGACTTAGTGGGAGACGGTACTTCATGGACTTAGGCCAGATAGCGAACTTTAATTAATAAGTAATAAGTAATAACCAAATAATATAATAATTTTTTTTTAAATAATTTTACGTCTTATTGTATCGCGTGGGGCTTATTCCCCAGGTATTTTAGGAATTATAAAAGATATAAATAATTAGGAATTATTAAAAGAAAATTAGTTAAGAGATTTCTTTTTTTAATTACCGGTCGGTGATAGAATTTTGGGAGTCATTCCGAGAGGGTTAGCTACCGTTCCTTCAGCATCACCCGAATTTTGGTCGGACGACCGGGGGCTAGTGTGGCTGGTCGACGAGACGTGGCGCGTGGTAGTGGAGGTGGACGTTGAGAACCTCAACAGCCGGGTGCGCACGGTGCATAGGGAAGTGACGGACTCGGCAGAGGTGCTGAAGGGGTTACTGGATCGGCATCCTCCCTTACAGGTTTTCGTGGCAGAGTTAGATCAACTTCGGCAACAGACCGGGTCATTAGTCGGGGACCTGGGGGACCTGAAAGAGCGAATGTCGCAAGCGGAGAAGCAACCAGGCCGAAGCAAACGAGGCCTCATCAACGCGGGCGGCCGGTTGATAAAGGTCCTCTTCGGGAATCCAGACGATCAGGACCTTGATCAGATCCAGCGCGACTTGGACACCACCGCTGCAAAAGTCGGGGATGTGGTACACGTCGCGGAGGAACAACTCAGCGTGTTCAGGTCGTTAAACTCCGCCGTGGAAGAGAGCATGGAGAAGGTGCTCAACCTGTCCCGCATCACTAAGGCCGCGCTTCTACAGGTCGATCGACGACAAAAGGCCTTAGAAGAATCGATTAGCGGAACAAACGAGCTACTTCTGGTAGCACTAGGTCTGATAACCAGAATAAACGTCCTCGGAAGGGCCATCGCCGCTACCGACGATGAGATCAGGGCCTTAAACCGAGCCACGGATCAGGTGATGCGGGGACAGGTGACAGAAGACCTCCTCTCGCCTCGGGAACTCCGGAAGCTGCTGGATACCATTCGACCACAGCTTGCACCCGGGTTGGCGCTAGAACCAATCGGAAGGAATCTCAACTTGGCGGAAATCTACCGGTCCGCGAGCGCGACGGTCGTTTCGGTGAAGATCGGGTTAAAAGTGGTACTCGACGTACCACTGTACCGCAGTGAGTCGGAGTATAGGAGGTACCGACTTATCCCCAGGCCGATATGGGACCCCACGACGAGTCGGTACGTCGAACTGAGCCTTCGACATACGGAGGTGTTGGTAAGTCGGGACCGCGAATGGTACGTCCCCAGGTGGAGCACTTGGGAAGACGACTGCACCACGCAAGGCGCAACCATATGCCGGCCTCGCAGCCCCCTCTATTCGCGTCGGATGGAGAGCTGTCTGGGCGCGCTGATCTACGGTGGTAATTTGGCGGGGTTGTGCGAGTGGATCGTTTACCGAGATAATCCGGAGCCCAAAATCTGGAGGAACGAGCGGCGAGACGTCTGGATGTACGCGGTCGGAGAGGCGCTGGCAACGACCATCACTTGTAAATCTGGCCAGGTCGAAGAGCGTACCCTCGAAGGAGTTGGGGAGCTGGCGGTACCCGAAGGCTGCACTGTGACCGCGAAGGGGCTACGACTAATGCCGTTCTCGCAGGGCGCCGGAAACATCACTGTTCGAAGGCAGACCACGACCACGCCTTCGCTGGAAGCCCTGACAACCCAAAGGGTGGGAGCCATCACTAACGGCTCCGTAGTAGAGGAGGCGTTCGCCGTCTTGGAAGAGGACGGACGCACCATCGTGCAGGGGACGAAGGAGCGAGCCGCTAAGCTCGATTGCCTTCGCGCGGCGCTGGCGCGAGTTCGCGAACGGGCGAGATACACTACGGTTGCGGTTGGGGGTGGCGGGGTGCTGAGCGCGGTCTTCGCGGCGCTTCTGGGCATCTGGTGGTGCCGACGTCGTGGCCAGGGCCGCGTAGGAAGGGTGGCCCAACCTACCCCCTTAAGACCTCGGCGACGCCCGGACGAGGACACAGATCTCCCGTTGCAGCTGGACAGCGAGGAACAAAAAGTGACGTACCGTAAAGGTATCGTCACTTCTGGAACGTCGGGAGCAGTGTAAACGGGGACAACGGGCGTCCGGTGCCGTCGCGACAAGGGGAGAATCGCTGACGGAGCGATTCTCTCGTGGGAAAAACAAGAAAAAGGAGTGTTGTGTACGGCGTGAAAGAGAGTGAACGGGAAGAGTGAGAAGAACCAAAAACAAAAAGGATGTTAGCTTTCTCTGTGTTGCTGTGTGAGTACTGACGCTTTGTAGTTAAGGGGTGTATAAAAATTAATTATAAGAAATTAGTGTGTATTAAAATAAAAGGGGTAGTTTGTTGGGTAACGTGTGTTTTATTGCAAGATTCCCCAAGCCGTTTACATTGTTTTTAATTGTATCCTCGGGTTTTGGAGCTAGAAAGGTGTGGAAGTTTGTAATAGTTTTTTTGGCCTAATTATTAACATTTAACATACAGACACCCCCTTTTCACTGGATTTCGTGGCGTTGGTCTCAATTTTTAGACAAAGAAGCTCCATTTTTCTTCTGTTGTTTTCTTTCTGAAAAATAATTTTTTCTACATTTTTGACCGACAATCAATTGAAAGGCGTCAATGAACACCTTTTTCTGGATTCTCAGGCAATGTCTCTTCGGTTTTTTTTTTAAACAAGAAACTCGAGTTTCTGAAGTTTTCTCCCAGTTTTTGGGGTGAAACCCCCCTCTCTCCAACCCACCAAGAGCTAGCTCCTTCATAATCAGAGTTCGCTATTTTTACCAAAATATTTACATGATTAAAACCCTATTTATGTGGCCCACAGGCAACTATAAAGTGTCATGTCCTTCTCCAAAAGTACGTTATAATATGGGATTTTTTATTCACTTTTAGGATGTATACTCAGGTTGGCCAACTTGATATACAAATTATTTTCCGACTGCCTCCAATAATTTGGAGAACTTATCCGCATCTCGCATAAATCAAGACGAATTTTAATCAATAAAGTCGGGAGGAGAGCGTTAATTAAACCTATAAACATTTCATCGTACTTATAAAGTGAAATTTAATATTTAATTTTGTTCTAAAAGTTTTAAACAAATTAACTTTGTCGGGAAGAGATACCCGGTAAAAGGGCTCTTTTGGAGTGGAGGGAAAGAGATAGGGGAGATGAAAAAAAAAAGAGGGGAAAAAAATTAATTAATCAATGTTGGACTGAGATTTGAAATGCGGTTTGAGGTCTGAAGTAGCCGGGTCGATTCGGTTAAGAACTCCGGCCAAAGGGTCGGGAGGGTATTAAGGAAAAAGAGAGAGGGAGGAGAGAAAAAACGAGGACTTACCTTGGCGTAGTTATGTTGGAGTGGATGCGGTGCGGGCATCGGTTGGGATTTACTGTGAAACCAGCCTGCGGTCGAGCCCACGACGAGGACGGCAGCCAAAATAAAAGTCACGATTATTATTCCGACGACCAGCTTACTCCGAGACGACATAACGATCGCCATTTTTTCGCCTAAAATAAAACAACAACAAAAAAATGAAAAATTACATATTTTCTCCCCCTTAAAAATTTTTTTTTTTTAGTTTTTTTTAAACGCAGTTTCAAACAATATCACGCCTGAATGTATAATGAGGTTTGTCGCCGGGAAGTAGAGGGTGTGAGAGGAGTAATTTCGGGGTTTTTTAAAACTTTTTTTTACCAGGGCCATATACGGCAACATATACGGTATGCAGCTTCTTTTTCCGTATAAAATTCTCAAGGTATATTCTTTTTACCTCGTAGATACCATTCCAAAGGTTTTTAAAAAGACAATTTTGGAAAGAAGACGTTTTATGGAAATCGGATTTTTTTTTAACTTCCTAGATACCTAATTAAATGTCTAAAAAGTTGAGGGAAAAAAGCCAATTTCCATAAAACTTTTTTTTTTTTTTTTTAGAAATACGATAATGACAGCTTTGAACGCACGGCAGGTGGCTTCAAACAGTCACGCTCTTTCCTTATCACTTTTCTTATCAGTCGAATTTTCGTTTGTTTCACCAAATTAATTCTCTAACAAAAAAATTATTTAAAGGGGGAAAAACGAATATATATATATATAAAAAAAAAAACATTAATTCTAGATTTACTTTTAATTTAGAAAAAGTTTTTCTTGCTTTCTGGTTTCTTCGATCCAATTAATTTTTTCCTATCTACTAATGGAAAATAAAGAGAAAAAATTATCTTACGCTCTAGTGTTTTGAATTATCTTACAAAATAGAAAAAAAAACTCAGGGGCCTGGAAGACCCTTCCCAAAAAACACTACTTGGAGGGTATCACAATAACTTCTTTAAGTGAGTCAAAAGTCGTCGCATGCCTCCATGCCATGGGTGAGCTACGACTTCTATTTTTTCTGCCTTGATACTTAAATTTTCAAGCAAAAAATAGTTTGTGAATAAGACTCCCAAAGATTGGAATGAATGACGTTAAATTAAAACAAGATATCGTTCATAAACAAATGAATTCAATTATTATAGTCAATACTTTCCATTAAAAATTGATTGAAGTAAAACTACTGGAATGTTTATACAACTTTTCATTACGTTACTTTAATAAATAAAGAAACCAGCTTCATTAAATTTTCCTTTTAAAAAAACGTTTCTCAACTCAAAATGGCAAAAGAAATAAAATTTACAACATTCAAAACTCTATAAAAATTTAAATATAATTTTTATCCCCTTCATAACGATTATTAACAATTTCATTGCTATTTTAATACTTTCTTTTTTATATTCTCCCGACTTCAACACTCAATTTACTTGAAAAGAGAATTTTATTGAAATTAAATTCGGTTGTAAATCTTGATAGGGGTCCCGAAGAAAGAGACCGGGGATAGAAAACCAGAAATTCCGGGCCCTATCTTATGTCAAGATAAAAATCTCTATTTATTTAAAACGGCTCCTTATTCAACAGTTTGCAAGTACAAGATAGTGGCATAGGTTTTTAGGTTCTTTTTTAGACATGTGCATTTAATTCATATCTAAAAATAGACGAACTTCCCACAAAAAAATTGAAAATTTTAAAAATAATAATGAGCCCTTTTTAATGGAAATTAGAGATTAGAACACGATACGTCAAAACTTTTATAACTTCTTAAAAAAAATAGCGTGCCACGTGATTACGCCAATTCTTCCACTAATTGAATGCCATCATGCAATTTAAATATAACTGAGCGTTTTTTTCGCTGATTCCATTTTTTACCAGATTAAAATTCATAAGAAGATTTATTGTTAAAAATAATTCTCTGGCGGATCCTCCTCGTTGGATAAAAATCTATAAAAATCCTACAAAAAAGTGTAAAAATCACTGAAAACGCAAAAATAAAGAAATAAAGAAATAAAAAAAAAATAAACAGGTAAAAACTGATGATAATCTTGTACAAAGGGGGTTTCTCGGTGGAAAATCCTAAAAAAAAAAGGCGAAAAAACAAGGTAAAAGCCCAAAAATCACATTAAAATATAAAATCAAATAAAATATAATGACATCGTATCGTCACCACGAAGTCTGAGGTTTTGATTTTAGGTTTTAAGGAGTAAAAAAAAGATGATTTCTGGGCAAAAATCCTTAAAAAACACCGGAAATCCGATTAAAATAGGGATATCTACTCGGATGTCTCAAGCTTTGACCTCAAAACTGAATAACACAATTTTAACTTCCTTAAAGAAGTTATTGTGAAACCCTCCACGTCGGGTTTTTGGGGAAGGATCTTTCAGACCCCGATGGGTCAAATCGAATATTTGACTTTACCGATCTCAACTTTGTCTGTGGTTCCGTCCGGCCGACCGTAGCATTTTTTCCGGAACACTTTACTGCTACAGTTTCCAAACGGTTTTAACCAAATTTTCACACAAACTTCCTGAATACATAGTTAAACAAGAAATTATCGACAGCGATTGTTGAATTTCGAAAAAAAAAAGCGGAGGTAGGCTGGCTTGAAATTTTAAAAACTGCGCCGCGGCCGAACCATTGGTCCGATTTTCACCAAAATACTCCATATATTTTTTACGAATTTTCGGTGTAAAAAAATTTTGTTTTTTGTTTTAACTTCCTTAAAGAAGTTATTGTGATACCCTCCATGTCGGGTTTTTCGGGAAGGGTCTTCCAGACCCCGGGGGTTAAATCGAATATTGATCTTTACCGATCTCAACTTTGTCTGTGGTGCCGGCCGGCCGGCAGGACCTTCATACTTCCCCTCCTTTATACATCCCCCACCTATATTGTTCCTTCTCTTTAAGGAAGTTCCCGTCGGGGGCAGCTCCTTACTAGTACCTACTTTTCCCACGAATAAGGTCAAAGGGTAACTACTAACTTCGGCTTTTAAAAGATCTTCCAGCGCATAACGAGTTTTTTTTTTAAATAAAATTATTCAATAGTCAAACAGCATTCTAATCACCTTAGCGCACTAAGTGCTATGCATTAGCATTAGATTGTCTGATTCTATAATATGTTCTCCAACTAAATCTGATGTATACGAGCGAATCATAAGGATTAGCATAAAATAACGTAATTATGTCTGAAATCTCGATAAAATAAACGCTCTGCTTGAAAATAAACAAACTTCCAAACATGGGTTATTAGGTCCATATTGTTAAAAATAAATTCAAATTATGCACCGAAGCTCCAGAAATGCAAGATCTAATTTTTTTTTAGGGAGAGAACGGAAGACGAGAAGACTAATTCAGAAATTTCCGACATAAATAAATTATTCGAACTATTCTACGCCTCTGAACGGGTTGTGGAATAGAAGGGAGGAGATGGCGGGGGGGGGGGGGGTCTTAAATGCATAAACCCACCCCCGCTTCCGTCCCTTTCTATTCAGTGATGATGAAAATTGAGTTTTGAGTTTTAATTCTTTTAACGTTAATTAAATAACTTTAGAACTACTAGTCCTAGAAAATAAATAGATAAAAAAACTTAAAAAAAAAAAAAAAAAAAAATTTCTACCTAGTTATATGCAAAATATAATAGAATCTCAATTATTTATAACGATATTTGAAAACAATTAGACATTTTTCACAATCAGAGGTAGTAATGGAGTAGTAAATTTTAATTAGTAGAAAGCTATTAAAAAATTAGTCTTTTGTATTCCCATAAATTCTTACTCTCGGAGTTGCTTTTACTCGTTGATAATGAGCTCGCATTCAAAATCCGTCAATCAAAAAATTTCAACTCCATCGAACTTTTCTTATGAACTAGTCTACCATAAAACATCACTAATTCTATACTTTCTTATAAGTAAAGGAGAGGGACTAAACTTTTTCAACTTTTTATATATATTTTTTTTAAGTTTATTTTACGTATGTATTTCAAGATTAAAAAATCTACCTAAAATACCTAATTTTTGCCAGAACAAAATAATACTTACTCGAATTAGTTCAGGTTCTAAGAATGAAGACTATGATTTTAAATTTAAATAAATTAATTTAAACATTTTTATTATTTTTTATATTCGGGCAAAATCCACGTGAATATTTCGGGTGGACGCACTTTTCGGAAAGCGGGTTTGCTGTTTCACGTTGGAGGCGGGAGAGCGACTGAACTCGGGATTCTTGTCGAGGCGAGCCACCCCCACCGGCGGGAGATATGGAAAGGGGTCGGTGGCGGCGGACGGAGTTTGTACTTATCGTGACAAATAGACTGTCAGCCGGATATATGCGTTATTGCTAATTATTAGCTGGTTAATTTTCAACTGAAAACACGACTATTTCGTAATGCGTAAAATATGCGATTGTACAGGACGGTATGGAAATTTACGAGTATCAAAGATAAAACGGAAAACCACCCTTTAAAATTTATCTAAAGCTCATTTTTAGATGATAAATTGGGGGGTGAACGGTCAAAACAGCTTCAACTGTGTCAGAAAGACTCTCTTACAAAAACGGAGAGTAGTACAATAACTTCTCTTTGACAAATGACTAAATCGAAGGTCGATACTTCGGGAAAAGTGAAAATTTGAAGTTTCCAACGGTTTGGTTTTTGTTATGGAGAGGGGGCCCATGTTGGATTCGAGCTCCGAGTTTCTTTCCCTAAAAACGTTGCCAGTCACAGTACGTCTTTCCTCCTGCGCGAAGGCCGAAAAAGCTGGGTAAACATCTCCAACTGATTAGTTAGGATTTATGTTATCGAACTACCTGAAATTATTACCTAAGTTGCGAAGAACTACTAATTTTTCTTAGATGATCAGTCGAGCATTTGGAAGTTACCCTCAACATTTATTTAGGTATGAAATATATAATCAATTGATTACTCGTTAGTTAGATGCTATGTTATCGACCGGTCTAAACTCCCTAAAATCCCTGAAAAAATGCTTGTTCACAGGCTTAACGCAGGGCTTCCTCCTTCAATATTCTGTCCATTTTCTACAAACCGCGTTCTCCCTGATAAAAAGCATTTCGTGACGACAAGGGGAGCTTTGAAAACGGGAGCACGGGCGCTTCAACTCTGCTCTTTCTCTACAGTGTACATCGGAGGGCGGGGAAGTTGATATCATAACTTTTTCTGGCTGCTGTAGAAGGGTTTTTGCGAGGCGGGGTGTTTTTTACACGGAGTGTTTTTGATCCGGGTTTTCAGAGTCAGAGTTGTATATCTCAGCACCCCAAACACCGATCGACTTGAAATTTTCAGAATTCACTCATATTGAATCAAAGACCTGTATAAAATTTGAAATCGATCAGTAAACAGGGTGCTGAGATCCAGAAACCCGAAAAACGCATATCGTGACGTGAAGTAAACATACACTTGATACCGTTAGGACTTTTTGCGCTTTCGGTCGGGTTTTGCTTGGCGAGGAGGAATGCTACCGCATTCCTAGATTCATCAACTTTGTTCATAGTATGTATGAATTAAATCAGTACAGGAACCTTGAGCACCCCGACCCCTATGGGTCTATTGTGCGTTATTAAATCAGTAGGAAAATAAACCTAATCGCTCGAACTGAAAAATCCCTTCTTTTTTTAAACTTTTAAATCTTTACACAGCCGTTATTTTTATCTACTCATTCAGTCTTCCTAAAGCCAGGGTCTGCTATTTTGTTTGGTGGAGGCGCGAATTTTCGCTTTCTTCAGCCTTAAGATTCCACTTCAAAGGCAAAATTTCGTCCACAATAGAAACCTGCTTTTGTGAGCCGCTCATAATTTGGAGCAATTAAAAAGAAGATGGTTGGTTCTACCCAAAAAAAATGTTTAAAACTTCTCCTACTCCTCATTACTTGATGAAAACGCTTTGATCATCTCCGTGGCGAGTATTGAACAATACATCAAACGCTTTATTCGGAAACCTCAAAATTCAAAGAAGAAAAAACAAAAAATGAGAGAGGATCTAATTTTTAATTAAATAAATAGTTCGCCGACGTTTAGAATTTCATATGCGGTCGACAAAATTATTATTATTATTAGTTCGAAACGAGGAAACTATTAGGTCGATCGAGGAAGACGCGTTTAGAGTCGACAAAGGGCATTTAATTTCTCCAGAGACCTTTCTCCAGTTCCATTTTACAGCACGCTTTTCACTAACATTTATAAAAGGGAAAATTTAATTAAATATGTAAAAGAAAAAAGTAAATAAAATAATATGTTTTACATAATCGAGGGGGGGATGCTAATTTTAGGGTTATAAAAGAAGGATTTGTGACAAGCGGGGAGTTTTTTTTGGTGAATTTACGACTCATTAACGTCCCTCGAGGGTCTAATAATAATTAATCATTCTGCGGTATAAAGCTTTATACCCCAGAGGATTTAATTAATAGATGTCAATGCTTTTCTAAAAAAACACCGAAGGGTTAAGGACCTGCTTTTTCGCAACTAACCGGTTCATTAAAGCCCAGAAAAAATAAACAATCATTAACCCCTGTGTAAAAATAACACCATTAATTCTTTTTGTTAAAAAAAGGCAAATTATTATTATAATATTTTTTTTCTATCGTTTTTGTTGCTTTTATTATGAAAAGTTTTTTATGTCCTGAAGCTAGGGTTTATTTAAATTCTTTTGAATTTTGATTCGGCGTTTAAAATCAACAGATAGGCGTGTTAAGTTGTTCGGCGTTTCGGAACCGATGGGAGGGAAACAAACACTAAAGGGTCGCCTCCCACGCGGTCTCAAACCCCCGGTTTTCTCCGTCAACCCTTTCTAATCAGCTTTACAGAAGCGTTCGTCCGCCTCGGCCTTCGGAGTCGCTCCCTCCCCCAGTTTCGTAATAGCCCGTAGCTTTCCGAAGCAATTAAACGGAACCGTTTTGACCCGTTTACGACCCAGTGTTAAGCCCTTCGTTTATCCCCGTTTTCGTTATCTGATTTTAGATAAAACAACATACGAGTATCCATTGTATAAAAATAAATACAATTAAGTCTAGTTAGCACTTAAGAGCCCTGATGGCCTTCCAAAACAAACATTCGACTATGTTGAGTTAGACCTAAATAGATTAAATCGCTGTTGCCAGGGGAATTCACGCGGATCTTTTTCCTTCGTTCCCAGGCAGAGGTCGTGGGTTCGATTCCCCAAGAAGTCCCAGAAAAATAAAATTTGGTTTAAGGTCAATATTGAATAATGGCCTTAGCCGAATATAACAAGACTTCGGGAGATTTGAGGAAAGATGAAGATCGGATAAAGTTTTTTGCAAAAAATTCGCGGCAGAAGCTGCACTCAATTTAATATTTTACTTCAGTTGCCGTTTATGACCTGCGTGGAATTGGCTCAATTTTACAGCAGGTAAAAAAGCAGGTAAAAGAGTTGGCTCAATTCAATTTCGCCCATTGAGACCTATGGATCTATACTCTGGAAGAACTTTCTCCAAAAACCAGAAAGGAGGGGAAAACAAAACTTCACTAAGGAAGTTAAAAAATGTGGTTTCGATGACAAAAAACTGAGAACAGCGCAAAAAACTGGAGGTTTTTTTGTTTTGTCTAAACGGTAGGAAGAGTAATTTGAAGAGCAAAAATGATTTCTTCCTGGAGACAGAAGCTATAATATTTTCTTTCATTTCTATCGTGTTTTACGCAAAACTGATGCGATGTCGAACTTGGCAAACACAGTCTTTTCCCTCTTCCCACTCTGTTTGTCTTCCACTTTTTGATTAATACACCCTGTCCTAAAACTCTCAGACGGTGACAAAATACCCCAACAAACAAGTCAAAAGGAACTTGAATAACAACATCCATATAGCGGCCCTTTTAGTGAAAATATTGAAATTTTGAGTAGGGAAGCTTTAAAACACTCAAACTCCCTTGAATATATTGTCTAATCCGACAAGTTTGCGGCTTTCGGAGGAATTCACGTCCGTGGCTTTACTCCCCCCCCCTTCCCTCTTTCCCCACTACTAAAGACTGTACGGGAATCAATCAAGGAGTGATTCTCTAATGAAGAGGAGTTCCTGAAGTGAAGGATCGTTGTTCATAATAGCGGTATTTGATAGGTGAGCTCATTAGACCGTATTGACTTTACCTTTTATCGAAGCCTCCTTAGGGAGCCCTCTCAAACCTTCTTAAAATGTATTATAATAAAAGCCCTTAAACATGATTAGTCAATCAAGAGCTATTTATTTTAAAAGAAGTACTAGTTTGAAGAGCTTCCAACGAAAACTTCCTTAAAGAGAAGGAACAATATAGGAGGGGGAAGTATGAAGGAGGGGAAGTATAACGGAGGTGGAAGTATGAAGGAGGGGAAGTATAACGGAGGGGGAAGTTTTTTTTTCAAGTTTTTTAGGTTTCCTTTTATAAATTTGTAATTTTTTTTTCAAAAAATTTTCTACGTTTTTTTTAAGAAAATTTTTCCAAGTATCAAGGTAGAAATAATGGGATTTTTGCCCGTGGGAGGTCTCTCTCGTAACCAGTGGCGGATCCAAAAATTGTTTCGGGGGGGGGGGGGGGGGAGGAAAAAGTTAAGGCGGATCCGACCACAGAGAGGGACAGAGAGAGAAGATGCCTAAAATTACTTTCCTATATTTGAGCACTAAAAATCGTCGGAAAATTCGGAGGGCGCTATCCCTTTATTCAAGGTCAGAGATGGCAATTAATCCTCTCAAGGCCATGCTCTTTCCAGTTTTTCTTTAGACTTACCTACACATTTTCGTATTAGGTTCGAACTTTTTATACAATACATTTTTTGATATTCTAATTTTTATGGCGTATGTATTCCGCATGGAAGGGAGGAAGTATGAAATTTCTTCCTACCATTTTTACTACTACTTCTTACTATAACTTATTAACTTCTTTTACTTATTAACTTATTATCTTCTTACTATTATCTTTTGATAAATTGAGTACACCAAAAATTTGTAAGAAAATATAAGAATTAATGGTGAAAATTTGGTGTAAAAAAAATACATTTTTTGTTGAACGAAGATTGAGAAAACGCAATTTTACCTTCATATTGTATAAAACGATTAAAAAATAAAATCGAATTAGAATTAAAACCACCAACCAATAGTATCTAGTAATAAAATTTATTATTAATTTATAATATAATTTTTTGTAATTAATGTATACTAATTAGTAAGTAAATGGTAAAAAATTATTATATTTTTACACCAAAAATTTATAAAAAAATATAAGAAGTAATCGTTGAAAATTTGGTTTAAATCGAACCCAAACCGCAGCAAGTTTTTTAAAATTTCAAACAGACATATCCCCGCCATTTTTTCGAAATTCAAAAATAATTGAATTGAAATCGCTCTGATCAGTTTCTTGTTCATCGACTAAAGAAAATTTGGTGAAAATCGGTTCAAAACTTTGGCCATAAAGTTTTGCGGAAAAATTGCTACGGCCGGCCGGAACCATAGACAAAGTTGAGATCAGTAAAGATCAATATTGGATTTCTCCTCCGGGGTCTGGAAGACCCTTCCCAAAAAACCCGGCGTTGAGGGTGTCATATTAGATTCTTTAAGGTAGTTAAAAATAAGCATCTTAATTTTTTTGGTTTATTTTTAGACATAAAAATTAATCCAGTCAATTTTCCGATGATCGAAAAATCTTACACTTTATGAACTCGGTTTTCATCTTTCCCTCCCATCGGGTAACTTTCCTCCCTTTCTACTAAAAGGTTTGACGTTGCAGAGTCAGCGGTCCACAAATTAGTCCTGAGAGGGCACCTAATGTAAAAGAGATTAAGTCGCGTACGATTTATAGGCTTTCGGCTTTATTACAACCTTACAGTCGAAATAACTTCAACTCTTTTTTTTTTTTTTTTTTTTTTTTTTTTTTTTTTTTTTTTTTTTTTTTTTTATACGACCTTTTACCCTCTCCCTCCCTACCCGCAACCCTATACCCAGAACGACCCACTGAACCATTTCCTTTGCGAAAAGGCTCTGGAGCTGGCAAATATTTGTACAACGTCCAATCCTCACTCAACCCGTTTATAACTGTGGGATATCCTTTCATACCCTTCTCTTCTTTCACATTATACCCATTTAATAATTCAATATTACAAAGGTTGTACCTACTTAAGCCTCCATGAAAATTAGCTTCTTTTTATTGAGAAAAGACATTCTGTTTGTTCTACGTGGGACATTTGCTACAGCCTCACAAAAATAACTAGGCATAGCTTTTATTTCGTCAAGGGGGAGTGTACTCTTGAGAAATTTAATAAAGACTGATTATTTTAATTGTCGTTAATAATTCTCCAGTCCACATGGCGGACTCAAATCCTGAAGAGGGGCAAATCCTCGAATTCTCAACCAACGTCTCATCGGAAGAGGGATGGGATGCCACTTGGGCAATTTCTTGGGCACCACATGGGAAATGGCGAAATGTTAAAGATTCTCGTAGTGTGGAATCCAGTGAAAAACGTGTGGATTTAACAGCAATTTCTACTGATTGGTTGCTTACCGCCCAACAAACTGTTCCATTTATTTCGGAAATCGTTCAAAAGTTAGGCAATGACGGAATACATCCAGACCTGCAAAACACCTATGAAATGCATTCTGGTATCCTGCGCCGTAAAGTTCAAAGATATACCCGCACTAGATCTCTCCCGATAGTCCTTCATTCCCTTCGATATGCTGTAGTTTCAAATGTTCATGATTCTATTTTTCATCTCGGATACGAGAAAACTTTAGAAGCATTATACCAACATTATTGGTTTGAACATATGGCAAGATATGTTCGCAAATTTGTCGATAACTGCCTTGTGTGCAAAACGTCGAAAGCAGATTCAGGTCCTTGACAAATTCAACTTAACCCGATACCCAAAGTTTCTGAACCATGGCATACCCTTCACTTAGATGCCAATGGTAAATTAAGTGGGAAAAAGGATTCTAAAGAATACCTTTATGTTTTTATTGATGCTTTTACAAAATATTGCGTTTTGCAACATACCCGTTCTTTAGATGCCACTAGTTTTTCGAAAAATTTTCCGTGTTTTCATTTTTTTTTTTTTTTTTTGAAAAATTTTTTAAGTTCTGTTTTCCAAAATTTTGAAGTGTCAAGGTAGAAATAATGGGCTCTTTGGCCTAGGGATTTGCCTCTCGTAATGGGTAGGAGTATGAAATTTTTCCCTACTAAAAAAAATAAATAATTAAAAAGTGGCAATTTTTTTACACCAAAAATTCTTAAAAAATATAAGAAGAAATAGGTGAAAATTTGGTGAAAATCGGACCAACGCGAACGGTTCGGCCGCAGCGAATTTTTTTAAAATTTCAAACAGACATATCTCCGCCATTTTTTCGAAATTCAAAAATCGCCCTCGTTACATTCTTCTTCACCGGCTAAAGAAATTTGTGTCAAAATTTGGTAAAAATCGGATCAAAACTGTGGCCGTAAAGTGTACCGGAAAAATGCTACGACCGGCCGGAACCACAGATAAAGTTGAGATAGGTGTAGATAGAAGTTAAAATTAAATTTTAAAAAAGGGCTCCCAGCCACTTAACCATTGCACCTCCTATCACCCAAATGTTGCTTAACGCCCCCCAGTAACTTCCCAGCACCCCCAGGGAGGCGGTACCGCCCCCGTTGGGAATCACTCTAGGTCTTCCAGAGCAGGTAGAGTTGAAAATCGTTGTCATAATGGAGACGCCACAAATCTTTCAGTTTATTTTTACGTTCTTAATTTTCTTTTAGGTTCATGGAACCTTTGTTCAAAGTCCAAAGTTTTTAAAAAATCCGAAAACATCGAAACTCGTCACGACAATTTTTCCTAGTGATTATTTCGAAATAACAATTTAACTTATTTAAAAATAAAGTAATTATTGAGTAATTTTCAAGTAAAATAAAGTAATTTACAAGCACTATGTTTACAAAATCTTACTTGTACCTTTGAGTATATAAAGTACTTTATATACTCAAAGTATATTTATATACTACATTCGTTCTCGACCGAAGAAGGCCAAAGGCCGAAATATCTCCTAACTGTGAGTTTTTTCAAACATTTTTGTGTAAACTGTGAATTGTCCCTTTCCTAAGTGCCCCTTTAAAGTAATAAAAACATTATATGTATACTCAAAGCTTGTACTAAACCAACTGTGACGTCACGTCGATACAACACCTACTTTATACCTACGGAGTCTTTATAACCTCCTTTTGTAATTTGTTGTTGTTACGATAGTACTTATATTACTCTGTGGTTGTTCTTCTTCATCTTATTTGATATTCCTCACATTTATGGTTTTTTAACTTTCAATTGAAGCTCTTATTTGTATTAAAAATGACTGATGATACGTTCGAACCGGTAAACAATGTAAAACTATTTTTTTTAATTTTTTTTTTTTACATTTTTCATTTATTGCTTATATTTTACAAAATATGATGCTGAAGTTTTTTTAATTTTTTAGTTTGATGATGAAGAAGCCGAAGGAGTCGTGTTGACGAGTAAGAAAAGAGTTTTCTCAAAAGAGCTACGCTGCATGATGTACGGCTTCGGCGACGATCAGAACCCATACACCGAAAGTGTCGACCTCCTCGAAGATTTGGTCATAGAATATATCACTGATTTGGTAAGTTAAAAAAGTGAGAAAAAAGTATTTAATTTTTTTTTTTATTCTTTTAGACCCACAAAGCGATGGAAATCGGCCGAACAGGTCGAGTACAAGTCGAAGACATCATTTTTCTAGTGCGAAAAGACCAGCGAAAATACGCTAGAGTTAAAGATCTCCTTACAATGAACGAGCAGCTCAAAAAAGCGCGAAAAGCTTTCGACGAAGTCAAATATGCCGTTCCTTAAAAACTTATATGAATTTATTTTAACATTTTATAACAAACGATAATTATAAATTATTTATAAGTTTAAATTTGCTTTCACTTTTTTAATAAAGAAGTTTTTTAAGCAAATCACGGTTTAACAAAAAATTTGTCAAAAAACCTAGGAAAACTACTGGAAATCCATTAAAAATTATGTTTCTGTGTTAGCAAACGAAGGGAAACCGACAAAAACCTAAAAATATGGTTTCCCAGTCAAAAAAACCGAAGATTGCTATAGAGTACACCACCGAAAAATCTACTGAAAAGCTTAAAAAAACCTAGAAAAGTACTTAAAATCCTTAAATACTTCATAAGATTACAAAAAACAACATTATCTCTGGGTCCAGCAATTCTGTTTTAATTGTGACGTCATAGAGACATCACATAGTACGAATGTTAACAGTTATTTTCATCAGCTGATTAGAAGGTTACGAAAGTGACAACACCTTCCCCGTTATGAAAATTTCGACGTAGTTTTGACTAAAAACATCATTTAATGTTTTCTTGTTGGCGTTTCCGGAAGTAATGGAGAACCCATTTAAGCAATCGGAATACGATGGACTTGAGGAGAACTTGCATCAGATTTCGTACAACGACGTTGCCGCTAAACTTTTAAAAGATAAATTATGGCTAACGGCTCTAGAACTTCACACGGAGCTCGTAGAAGCTGGAAGGGAATTGCCAAAACTGAGGGAGTTCTTTTCCAACCCGGTCAATTTTGAGAATCAGTCAAAACTCGACGTTTTACCGACAATCCGTGAGTTTCTGATAAGTGTGATGACTGTCCCTTTACTTCAAAGATAAAATAACAATTTGTTTATTTTACTTGTCTAAAATAACTTCTTCTGTTTAGCGAGATCATCGAGTCAAGCGACTTTAGATTCGCTGGATATGACGCGGTTTTCTGAAGATGGTGAGCGAATTGCCGACGAAAAGGTTGCCGTTCTGGAATTTGAACTGCGAAAAGCAAGAGAGACGATAAGTGCTCTGAGAGCCAATTTGACTGGTGCGACAGGTATTTTGCAATTTGCCGCCCTTGTTTCTTCACTTTTTTTTTTTTTTTTTGTAGTGGAAGGCACAAATAGTCCGAAATCAGTTGAATGCGACCCAATCAAACCTCATGAGCAGAGGGCGTTGAATTTTTTAATAAATGAATATCTTCTTTTGCGAAATTATCGATTGACCTCGATCACTTTTTCCGATGAAAATGAAGATCAAGACTTTGAAGACTGGGACGACGTTGGTCTCAACATGTCCAAACCTGCACAACTTCTTCATTTATACAGAGTCGGCATCAAAGAAATAGTCCACAATACAGTCACGGTGGATACACAAACTGAAAACCAAAAATTTCAAACTGAAAATGAAAAAATGACAAAAGAAATTGGAATACAAAGCGAAGAAACTCTAACCGTAGAACCTGCCAATCGTTCTGATGTTTCCGGAAGTTTTGAAGAAATCAATCACACCGAAATCGACTCGGCGAAGATGGCATTCAATGATACTATCGAAATGGACATCGAAGATGATATCTCTTCTGATATTAGTTACAAAAAAGAAGAAACCTTATCTTTAATTTCAACTGAAGAAAGCCCTAAATTAACCAAAAATACTCATCTTAAAAAAGACCAAATTGAAGATGTAAAACCTCTTAATATTTCGTATGTTATTGAATTTATGCCTTGTTTTTTATTTAGTATTTCTGTAGTGGGTTTGAAGGTGAAGTTTGGTCGCATCTTCCGCGTCTGAGTGTGGAAGAAGGTCCTATAACAACGGACATTCTTGTCTCCTCATTGGGTCGTTCACTTTCCTCGATTCTTGCAGAACTTCCAGACAAACGTGAATGGCTTCCGAAAGTTGTGCCGATCCTTGTCTGCATAATACGACTCCACCCAGACGAAAAGATGAAAGATTCGCTGGTTCACTGCCTCCTTAATCTCAAAAAACGTCCTAATCAAGACGACCGAAATTTAATCCTATCAGGTACCAATACTTATAGTTTGACAACTAAAATCCTTATTGCGAAAATCCCGTACCAATCTTTAATATTTAATCTAGGGATTCCCAAACTTCTTAGGAATCCATGGGGCCCTAAACTTCAAGAATCCCTAATTTAACCCTCAACCCTTATTTCAGGGATAGTCAGATTGACCGAAAATGTTAACGACGAATCTCTTAACAGTCAGATTTTATCTCAATTTTCTGAAACTATGGGTCAAAAATATCAAGAAAAAAGGATTCTTATTGCTCAAGCTTGTGCGCACATTTCACCTTTTATTAATGTAAGTATTATATTAAATGTACCTGTATGTACGGAAGTAAGGACTT
Source organism: Orius insidiosus (assembly GCA_014119065.1). Lineage (NCBI taxonomy): Eukaryota > Metazoa > Arthropoda > Insecta > Hemiptera > Anthocoridae > Orius > Orius insidiosus. The sequence continues at coordinate 49,738 of JACGAQ010000934.1, forward strand.
TTATTTTCAGAGCGAACTTCGAGATTCCTTTTTAATATCGATGCTAAAGCAGCTTTTGGAAGACCGAGACGAACAAGTTCGCTCCCAGTCTGCTATTAGCCTTGCTGTCATTGCACTTCAATAACCACCGATAAATACGTAGAAGTAATCAAATTTTTCTTCTTAATTTTCCAGTTTGGGAGAGCTTGCCCTGCCTTCTGCTATGTTATTTCATAAATTAAAATTATTCCAGATTGAAGAATTGACTCTAAAGTGCTTATCAGATCGAAGTGAAAACGTTGTTAAAGTCATACAAAAAGTTCTTCTTCCAGTAGTCGCACGATGGTCATTTAAAACAAACGTCCTTCACACAAATCTGGTTCCTCGACTTCTAAAGCTCTTAGAGAAAAACGTCCAGGTTTGTTGTCAATCCATTGTAAAAAAAAATCACGTTTTATTTTAAGAATCAAGAAAAAGATGGGCTTTCTTGTAATCTTATAAAAGGTTTGATACAAATTTTGCCGTATTTAGTCATGTTTTCGGCTTCTGCGGACACTGTCGTTGAATCGATAGGTCCTGACACACCACCTCCACAGTATAGTAAGTTAAAATTTTAACCTATATTTAACTTCCTCAAATTTTCCCTATTTTGAGGAAGTTCCCGTCAGGGCCTGCTCCATACCAGTATTATTCGGCTGGCAATTAAATTAAAATATAAACCTTTTTAATACGGAGATTTTTTTTTCTTTCTTTCTTTTTTTTTTTGTTTTCTTTTTTTTTCAGGAGTTGGATTTACGGCAGTTTGCAAAGGACTTTCAGATCCATCTTTGTTTTACGATCGTCATCCTTTAGGAGCTGTAATCGGCGCCTTTGATTATTGCCTTCAACAGCTCTCACCTTGGCCGCAGCTTTCATGGGTCATCGATTTCTTGTAAAATCCTTTCATTTCATTTCAAATTTAAAATTCCAAAAATGGAAATTCGATCTTGGAAAGAGAAATAATTTAACTAGATCAGATAAAGGAAATAAAAGTGTCCTTATGTATAAAGCAGAATATGATTCCAAAATCAAGAAATGTTAAATGATGCATCTATACATATAAGTTAATCGAAAAAGATCCCACGTCAAAACTTGAGACCGAAAATGATTATTGAAAATATTATCAAAAATCGAATAGTCTCGCCCGAAGAGGGAAAGAAATTAAGTTATTTAAAACGGCATAATTCTATCTCGCCAAAATTGTATGGCCTGCCCAAAGTACACAAACCAAATTTACCTCTTCGGCCGATAGTATCAAATAATCAATCACCATTTGAGAATCTATCTAAATGGTTTAAGTCAAAACTAAACATGTTTCTTCGCGACTCAAAATTTGACGTTAAAAATTCAACCTCATTTAAACAAAAAATTGATTCGATTGTTGTAGAAAATGGTGAAAGATTGGTTTCGTTTGACGTCCAGTCCTTGTTCACGAATGTCCCTCTAAATGTCATAATGTATATAGTTAACCAAAAATGGACTGAAGTTAAGGATGAAGTAGGACTGCCAATGGAAACGTTTCTAGAAATTCTCATATTCACGAGCATGAAAGGATATTTACAAGCAATGGGCCAAACATATCTCCAGATAGATGGGGTAGCCATGGGAGGGGTGCTGTCACCTTTACTGGCGGGTCTTGTTATGAACGACCTATTAGATTGGTCCATTGCTCAGATTCCTTTCGAAATTAAATGCCTATGCAAGTATGTCGATGATCTTTTTCTAATTCTGGCTGAAGACAAAATAGATCTAGTGTAAATATTTCAACTCCTACCATCCTAAACTTCAGTTTACGGTGGAAATGAGATCCAAGGTATGTTGCCGTTTCTTAGACATAAAGATAACTAGAAGGGAGGACAATACCTTGCAGACTGAATGGTACACCAAAGCTATGAACAGTGGGATTTTCGATTTTAAATCTCACTCTTTCTCTCTGAAAATTAACTGCGCAAACAACCTTATTAGGAGGGTGCTTTCTGTTAGCAGTGGGGAGGTGATAGAAATGCTAAAAAAACAATCACCGACATACTGCTACTAAATCACTATCCTAAGGGCTTGATTTTAAATTTAATTGCATCATATAAATGGGATCCCAAACCAAAATGTTTCAATTAATAGCCAAAACGTTCCTACTCTTAATGACAATTATTTTTATAACTCGATCACATTTGTACCTGAAATTTCAAACAAATTGAAGTTCCTATTTCGAAATAAGTTACCTGGCGCACGAATTACCTTTAAATATAATAATATATCATGGATGCACACTAAGTTAAAAGATCAAGAACAAAAATTGAATGCATCAGGTTTAGTGTATAAGGTGACCTGTGAAGGGCAAAATCAAGACCAAAATGGGCCATGCAAGACTACGTACGTTGGGGAGACTATTCAAAAGCTGAAAAAAACGAATGTACCAACACGACTTAGATTGTAGAAACTCAAATAGAAATGGCACTGGGCTCTCACAGCATGCAAACGAAATGGGACATAATTTAATCTGTTAGAACCGAAAATTATGTGCAGGAAGAAATATGAGACGCAGAAGGTTCAAAGAAAAAATATATTATATCTGGAAATCATGCTTGCAACGACAAACTGATTTATTAGGTTTCAACACAATTTACCATGGGCTGTTAAATTTAAATTAAGGCGGGAATTAGTCTGTGATAGTTGTTTTTATAGTTTTATATTTGTTTCAATTTATTTTTCGTTACCAATTTAAATGCCACCATATTGTCAAATTACCTGTATTTATTTTATTTTATATTATACTAACGACCTGTGATAGAATGTTTTATAGAATTTTAATAGTTTTAAATTTTCTTATTAAGAGCTATCTAGTCACCTCACCTTTTTCAAATTAATCCGTCCGACCATGTGGGTCGAAATTCAAAACATGTTTAATTTATTTTATTTCTTTTTTAATATTATGTTTAACTTCTTTTAAAAAAACCATTAAGGTAGGTGAACAGCGTTCAAAATTAAATTAATAAAAAATTGCTAATTTGTCTGTAACTTGCAGATCCTGATGATGAATATACATTATTCGAAAGCTCGATCAAAATCTATTTAATTTTTTTTTCCGTCAAGACCATACTCCTGATACAAAACGATAATTATAATAGTGGTCGATAAAAAACTAAAATCTAAAAAAAAGTTTGTAAAAATCTTGTGAAAATTGGCCGTGAAGTGTTTGCGAAACCGCAGATAAAGTTGAGATCGGTGAAGATCCTTTTTTACCCAAAAGTGAGGGTAAAACAATAACTTCTTTAAGGAAGAAAAGAACTTTCAAAAAATTCCCCAAGCCCAACAGGCCTATCTTAATCGCGTTCAAATATGGACGGTGAAGTTTCTGTAAGTTTCTAACCCTCAGGCTTGGTCAGCCCCAAAAAAATATCCGACCTTTTTTTATTACGCTTTTCCTTTTTTCAATGGCCCAACGAATTCCAGCGACTTGAACAAACTGAATGGCCTGTTAAAAAATGCAAATCATCTGTAATAATATGTAGATTACCTACAATAGATTTACTTACAATTCCCCAACATCTTAAAACTAGAGCATGAACATTCAACGTATTCCATATTATTAAAAAAGGGGAGTGTAAAATCGTTATTTTTAAAAAAACATATGCACACAAAGGCGTCTGCCCTCCTCCCGCGAAAAAGAAAAACCCGGAGACGAGATAAGGAAGAAATTATTATCAGAGATTTTCTCTCTCCATATAAAGGGAAAAACAAGAATGGGATAAGAAGTGGCCGACGTTGACGAGATATGGAGAAAACGTCGAAAGTAGAACGGCGCACAGTGGGGAAATGCTGGAAAAAATTAATTTGATGAATTTATTCATCTCGGTTCACTTATAAATATGTTTCTCATATTTATTAGTAGTATTTACGTTAGCGTTTACAATAATAGATTCTAAATCAAGGTCAATTGAACTCGCACACAAAAAAAATTTTTCGTCGGATATTCTGATAAAAAAAACGAGCTACGCCTTCCTACGGTCTGAGACAATTTTTTCCTGAATCTAGATACTCTAATAAAGGTTCTATAAAAAATTGGTACCCGAGCTCAACCGAATTGGTGAGTTATGAATTTTTTTATGTCGAGACGCGATAAATACAGCATGTATTAACATAGCGTTAAACACAAGTATTAATTTATTAATAATAAATATAACTAAATAATTTTTAATATATGTGTATTAATTTATTATTTGAGTATTTATTTATTAATATGTGTTAATTTTAGTAAACAAATCATTTAAATTAATCCTGTTTTGTTATCAAGACTATTGGTTCATTAATACGCTAGCTTGTGCTAGCCGAAAATGAGCCCCTTCATGATTCTATATTCTCATTCAGTTAAATTTTTTTTTGCCGGTAATGATAATAAATAACAATTTTTATGTTTATTTTTGGTATTTAATATTTTATATTATTTATATTTATATTTATTAATATTACCTATACATTATTATTTTTTACCTTCAAATATATAAAAACAATTAAAATTGGTTAATAGTGTATCCAATGTATTTTTTTACCCTGAATCGAATGAGACTAGTCCCAGGTCGATAGGACAATCCGCTCTCGAGATACAGATTTTTTTCCGTTTTTGGCCATTTTTCCCCACTGTGCGGCGGCGGATTCGGACGTGATTTTATGTTATTAAATGGATTTTTTTCCCCTTCATTTTTAAAACACATCCGATAAAAGGGTCAAATAATTGGATTTTAAGTAGATCACATGCCTCAATGAGATTTTTTGAATTTCGAAAAATGGCGGAGATATGGCTGATAGAAATTTTAAAAAATTTGCTGCGGCAGAACCGTTGGTCCGATTTTCACCAAATTTTCTCCAATGACTCCTTATATTTTTTAACGAATTTTTGGTGTAAAAATTGCCACTTTTTAATTATTATTTTTACAGTAGCGAGAAATTTCATACTTCTACACATTACAAGAGGCACATCCCTAGGCCAAAGAGCCCATTATTCTCCCTCGACACTTAAAAATTTTCGAAAAAAAAGAACTTACAAAATTTTTCAGAAAAAAAAGCAAAAATTTAAAAACGAAAACCGGAAAATTTTTCAAAAAAAAAACTAGGAAAATTTTTTGAAAAAAAAAATTTAAAAAAAACTGAAAATTTTTCAAAAAAAAACTTCCCTCTTGTTATTACTTTCCCTCCTTATACATCCCCCGTTATACTTTCGTTTCCTTATACTTCCCCCTCCGTTATACTTCCTCCGTATACTTCCCCCTCCTATATTGTTACTTCTCTTTCAGGAAGTTTTCGTTGGAAGCTCTTCAACCAGTACTTTATATTGTTTGTTTGGTAAATATTTGACTATTCGGACGTTTTTTCGGATTTTGAAGGCCGAATTTTCATTGCATTTTCACCAAATTTTTACAGAATATTGTAGCTATCATTAAAAATAGCAAAAAAATTTTTGATTCTCACAAATGGCGGAGATTCGCTACGGCCGGCCGTACATCGGTCCTATTATCACCAAATACTGCTTCGAGTAAATAGAACTTATTGGGGAAAAATAAGTCAGGGAGAAAATTTGGGCTGTCACGCCCGTTCTTCTTTTTCTTTCATCATTCGAAATATTGAAGAGGCCCCCTTTCTAGCAATTAAGGGCAAAATTGGATCCTAGACGGACGCCTCCACGAAAAAATAATAATCGTATCATTTTCCAGGAATCTTCTAGACCTCGAAGTACCGTTCCCGTACGACCTTGAAGGTCGGGAATCGACCCACATTTAAGAAACAACGGTCCATGAAGCCTAAGGCGCACCCCATCATTCTAAACATTTTTTTCTCCCCGGGAAAAAAAACCTAACAGAAACTCTTTATAATTAATATTTTGCACTAGGGTAAGGCAAAAAAATTATTTTGTGCAAACTGAAAAAAAAAGACCAAGTAGCGGAAGAAAACGTGATTCGTGTACAAAAGGGATGATTAATTAGCGTGTCTAAAAATTTCTATAGACAACTTGTCTATTTTTTAAACGGGAATAGCTTATATTTAAAAAAAATCTTCTTAAAAAAGCAGATTTTTAAATTTATAATTCTAGGAATGCTGTGGCGTTCCACCCCGCCAAGGTCACTTTATTACCACGTAACTTCATGCAATCACCGAATTTTTCCCGTTTCCATCAGACCACCTAACAACTAGTGGCTAAAAGTATAGGAATCGAACCTACGATGTATGGACCACCGCTTTAACTTTCAAGCCTCAATTTTTTTATTTAAAAGTAAAAAAAAGTGACAATTTAGCAAAAACTTATTTTTGCAATTTTTCAAATTCTTCTTTTTGAAAAAAAAGAAGTATTGAAGTTAGCAAACCGTGAATACTTAGAAAAGTTTTTTAATTCTATTCCCTTCTAATGAGACAGGTGTGCACTCCGTCCGATTAATAGTTTCAGAGCAGGAGCTTCGAACGTCACGCAAAGCGAGATTTCTTGAAAATCTAAGGATTAGACTACAATTTAAGTCATATCTCCAAAACGGTTTGTTCTAGAAAAAAAATGCATTAGTAATTTACTCTAGGAAATCGCATGAAAATTAATTTTGTACATCGTGTTTATCTCGCTAGGACAAGTGGTTTTCGAGTTATTTCATGATATCTTGTCTACAATGCCATGTCAAACTATTTTTGGATGGCTAACTCCTAAAATCCCAGGTTAACTCGAAAACTAATCAAGATAGGTAGAGAAAAAAGTTAAACTGTACCCCCCCCCCCTTCATTTTGGGCCTAGCTTCTGAATTTTTGTGTTTGGGAGCGTTCCGCCGCCCCCAAAAAGTTAATTTTTCTATCTCGCTTGGACGTCTCCGGAGATGAAAAAGTTAAACTGCAACCCCCCTTAATTTTGAGCGTAGATTACGAACCAATGAACGGTTTTTTCGCTTGCGCAAGTGCAAATTTCCCTTTAAAATGGCCCAAACTTCCTTAACTTAAATATATTTGATAAAAACCTCTAAAAACTGAAGTCAGACGGCTATGTGCGTCTAAATATTGTTTTAGAATCATTAAAATTAATAATAAAAATAAAGTGCAATTTGAAAAATTCCTAAATAAATGGTGTTGACAGCTACCTTATTTTGACGTCGAACGTGATTCCCCTTTCTAGGCGACCTTTGACTTCGAAGACTCAAGAAGTCGTGATTGTTCATAGTAAACTTGGTCCGAAGAAAATAAAAAATAAAAAAATTTTTCCTTCAGGACATTTTTTTTCAGAACAGAAACGGCGATGGATCCGGATGGAGAGGAAAGGTGAAAGACTAGAAATCCTTTTGACTAGGATCTCTCCGTTGTATAAAATGGGTTCTTAGATCGACTTTCACGGGTGGCACGGGGTGCAGATTAGACCCATTCGCGACGGACTAACGATCCCTTCAGGGCCTTTTAACGTCGACAACTTGCATAATTTTAAGCGTACGCCATTAAAAACTTCCATTCTCGTATTTCCATTGAGAAGAAAAAAAAGTTTTATGTCTCCTAATGACCTCATCAATGACTTTATGATGTCGGTCTACCTTAAGAAAACTTACTAAAAAGAAATCATGCATAAAAAATTCCGAACCTCAAACAGATTTTTAGACTTGAATTTTTTTCCTAAAATTTTAAATTTCTATGTGAAGGAAAAAAGGAAAAAGCCTTTGCTTGATTAAGAACGGTCCATGGGCCGGAAATTCGATTAAAAATCGATATAGAAAAGAAATGATAAAAATTCTCTTTCACCCATTTCTCTCGGAGCGAGGTGAATCGGAGGAAATTAAGTCGTCTCCCCTGAAAAGTCACGTGATCGAAGGAGCCTCCTTTTTTTTGTGCAGGAATTCACTGTTCTCCGATCCCCTTTTGTTCACTTTCTCGTTCATTTCAGGTGAAATAAAATAGGGAAAAATGAGGACCCGTGGGTGTCTTCTGACTTTGACGAGAAACGTGCAAGAACGTCGCCTGAAAAGAAAAAAAATAGTAGATTAAGACGTTTATAAACGTTCCTTAAAGAAATCTTTCCTCGAGGTTTCCTTGAAAATTTTAATTCCTTGTCGCTTCTCTCTTACTTTATGTACCTCCCATAATATGTTCCTTCAAATAAAAGTAACCCTTCCGATTTTCCTTCGTTTTTGCAATGATGACCTTAGGGATCGAACGAAAAGTCGAGGAAAAGTGATCTTTACCGTCAGTTTTTTCCGGAATACTCCACGGCCGCCATTTTCCTTTTTTTTTTTCTAGGTTTATTAATTGATTTTATGTTTTTCTCAGGTACAAAAATAAATCTTTCCAACTTTCTAAAGAATATAAAAAAAATTAATAGATTGAAAAAGTTTGATTCAAAAATATAAAGGTTTTATTACAGTGGCGAAAGTTCATTTTGGACGTTGAAAAACTGAATATTTATATCTCCATTAGTTCCGGTCTGTTCCAAAAATGAGAGTATAATCGGTCCATTTTTAGAAGGTAGACTCCGTGGTTTCATCAGCATAAACGTTCTAGACTCCGAAAAAAAAAAGCAAGAAATCATCTTCAGGATCTGCTTTCTAACTGATTGGCCGCTGATTTTTAAGCCGGGAACCATTTTTTTAGCCCGAGAAAAAATAATTATCTGAAGGATAGATGTGACAAGAGAAAGTCGAAGATCGTTCTAATATGTTAAGTGGACGTATGTGGAAGAGTGGCCAATTTTTAAGTTCAATCGATAATTAAGTGCGCTTTAAAGTATCTTCAAGCTTCAATAGGTTCCCGACTGCCTCTTGGTTTTGAAACGTCAAAAGTACAGTTCTGAAACAATTTATTGTTTTTCCATCAAAAATTTTTAAATTAAGTACTAATTTAAATCGACAATAAGTCGTTCAAAAGGCTTTTTTTTTTGGGACCAATAAAATTTTACACATTTTTACCTCTTTCTTTTTAGGTTAATTATCTCGTCGAGCGACTGATTACGATTCGATTCGAAAAAGAACCGCCACGTCTAATCATTTTATGAATTCGAATTTTAAGTCGAATATTTAGGTTGACCACGTTCAAACTTTATAGGTAACCTCACGTTTGCGCCCTGCGGTTGGGCCTGTTTTTGAGGCGAAAACCGTTAACCCGTCGATATATCGAGTAAACCACTGCTTTTGTTTATTCATGATGATCTTTGATCTTTTCATTTTGATCGTTTTTTTATTTGAACCAAAAGATTTTCTCTTTTTATTCGCCTAAAATTTAGTCTCGAAACAATTTCGTTAGCATATCCGGTCCGAAACACTATTTGTATTCATTCCTATTTTAAAGTGGGAAGAGGAGAAAAAGGGGAATGAAAAAATAAGAAAATCCTAAAGATTGTAACTTGGTTTTAATGGTCTAGACACGTCTCACGCATTCGAAGATCGACGTGTGAAGATTCGAGACGAAATTGGCAGCCGAGAAAACGCATTTTGATAACCTTCACTAAATTACCTACTCCATAGCTCTCGAAGTTTGTAGTTCGTGAAAATCTTAAGTTTTGCTTAAAGATAGTTTTTCAAAAACCCATTCTACATAGCATTCCTATACCTTCCAACGTTTAAAATGAGCCTAATATGGACTCCGTTCTATTAAAAGTATCCAGAAGCTATCGCGTACAAAACAATTTTAATTTTTATTTGGAGAATGTTATTGTCTTTCCACTGTTTTAAAGGGGTTGAAAAATTTAACAACTCCTTGTCTTGCCGACCGGTTTCAATTTGTTTATTTTACAAATTATTGTCAAGGCTAGACAATAACATGGATTGGAAAGACAATAACATTCTCCAAATTTATATACATTCCACAACATCGAAACCTTCAATTATAATTTTAATTTAGTTTAATTTATTCGGAAAAAACCATATCTCCGAAAATTTTTGGTATTAAAAATGCATAAGTCGTTTTGTACAGAAAATTGCACTAATATTAATTTTAAACTTAGATTTTATCTCGTTTGATCCGGTGGTTTTCGAGTTATTTTATGTTAAAATATTAATTAAGAGAAAAGAAAAAAGTTGACGACTCTTAACTTTGAAAGCCTTCATCATATAAAGCTTATGTGCTAATTACTTTTTGTTGAAAATTTAATTTAAATTGTTTTATATGAGGCGCTCCGGGTACGAAGGGCGAACTCGACATCGGACAAATTTTTTTAACTTCCTTAAAGAAGTTATTGTGATACCCTCGAAGTCGGGTTTTTGGGGAAGGGTCTTCCAGTTTTTTTTCATTTTCAGATTCTAGACCTTTTGGTGAATACACCCATATAATTTTTATGTTGAGTTCGCCATTTTTTTCCCCTTTAAATACGTAAAAACCGAAACTTTAAAATGCGAATATCTCGAAACTACGTTTTGTCGAGTTCGCCCTTCGTACCCGGAGCGCCTCATATTATTTAGTCGTCAGTTCATGAACAAAAAAACAGAGATATCTCCGCCATTTTTTGAAATTCAAAATCGCCCTCGTTAGTTTCTTGTTCACCGACTAAAGAAAATTTGGTGAAAATCGGTCGAAAGTTGTGGCTGTAAAGTGTTCCGGAAAAAATGCTACGGCCGGAAGGCCGGCCGGCACCACAGACAAAGTTGAGATCGGCAAAGATTAACATTCGATTTGATCCTCCGGGGTCTGGAAGACCCCTCCCAAAAACCCGACGTCGAGGGTATCACAATAACTTCTTTAAGTAAGTTAAAAACAACAATCAAAACATGGATCCACGTACGACGGAAGAAATGGAGGAAAAAATTAAATTATTTTTGTTCTTATCATATTTTGCGATAAACTTCATATTTTTTGGGATAATTGGTGAAAAACTGGATAGAAACCGCTTTTTGACAGCCTACTCCTCCACCGCTCCACCATACCCACATTTTGGATGGTTCCAAACTCCGAAACCGTTCACTTTAGCAAGGTTATTTATAAAATAATTTTTTTAAGAAATTCTATTTTAATTATTTTTGTACTTAATATTTTTTGCACCCAACCTCATAGTTTTTGAGATATTTGACTAAATCTGGTTAAAAGCTCTTCTGACTCTCTACTCCTTCCCTGCTCTAATGTAACTTTTCAACACTTAATACAGACAAGAGATAGAACATTTTGGTGTTTCAGAAAAACTTTTTTCATATAGGCCCGAACCTAAATACTCAGTACTATTTTTATGAATTTCCGTCGCCCCAAGCTCCAGACAAGCACTTTGTGGCTAATAATAAAAAAAAAAACTTGGAGAAATTCCTCTCACTTGTGAATTTTTGATACCTATTAAAATATCGTGTGCATGTAGAAATTTGAATTATAATAATTACTTTTGATGGATAACCGTTAAACCGTTCACCTTTCACTTATATTTAATTGGCTGTAAAATATCAAGATTCATACCCACTGTTTATTTCTATGGCGTTTCGTTAAAAGTCTTTTTCTCCTCATCGTTTCTTCTACCTAGTTTACTTCCATAAAGAAGTTTTTGTTTTACCCGTTCTGCTATTCATGTTTTAAAAATTTTTGGAACCAGTTTAACGAAAACGTTTTTACCTCAAAAAAGTACTTTTTTGGGATAACTTTCAACATAAAATGAAAATTTTAAGTAAAATACTTGTCATGGAAGGAGAAGAGAGCGATTTAGGACGTTTTTTAAATGAGCCGGCTGAAGAAGGATTTGATGAACCTTGACGAATCGTAAAAGAAAGGAAAATGTCAGAGAAAATTGCGAATATTTTTTTAACTATACGTACGACAAAGAAAAATCTTATATCCATGAAAAAAGCCCAAGGACTAAAAATAAAATTGATAATATGTAATACCTAATTATTTTTCTTGGCCAAAAGAGGGTACATTTTTGCCAAAAAAAAGATGTACAATGTGATCAAGGTGAAAAAGTAGAAAAAGCGAAAAGGGTCTTAAAAAATCTTTCGAACGAGATATTCCCGTTTTTCCCTATTTTCAGGGTTTTTCCAATCTCATTCGGCCGAGAAAAAGTATTTCCCGTAAAGGTATAATAAAAGTTATAAATAGAAGTTTGATATATTAAATTCTGTTAATTTTCTCTTTTAGATTTATTTCCGGACGATCTGGTTTAAAATAATGAACCTATTTATTCCCTACAAATTACTATGTTCCGTACCGCTTTTTCCATCTTCTCCGGCCCCTTAGTTTTTTTCCCCATTTGATGTAAATAAGCAATTAGCTTCCGGCGGTAAAGTGTTCCAAACCTCGTAGAAATAGGTCAATAGGATTAAATGTCCCATTGTATGTGGGAATCAGGGAGAAAGTTCTCTATATCAAAGTGGAAGATCGCAGAGGAGTTTACAGAAAGGGAAACCACTTTAAAACGTAAATAATGGAAAAACAATGGGACCTTCGTTGCCTAAAAAAAAAATCTTTTAAAAAGAACAATAAGATTTATCAGGATGTAAAAATAGTTCTGGAAAAAAAATCGCGACCTAGAAATATCATGCGGTGCAACATTCGGGAGTCCAAATTCACTGATCAAAAGACACAGCAGTGGGTTTGCGGAGAAGGGTATCAAAAAGAGCTTTTTATCAGTTTTTGTCAAATATCTCGAAAAATAATAGGCTTAGTACAAAAAGTACTCAGAACAAAAATAATTTAAATTAAATTTCCTACAAAAAGTTATAAATACATAATCATGTTAACGTGAACGGTTTCGGAATTATAGACCATCAAAAAAATGGTTTTTTGTTCTTTTCACATTTGAGATATGATTCTAAAACCACAAGTCCTAGCGTGATCAACACTAAGTATAAAATTAATCTTTATGCAATATCCCAAAGGAAATGTTTTATACATTTTTTTTTTTTTTTTTTTTTTTTTTTAGGGCCAATATTTGAGGAGATATGGTCAAAAATCAAGCGTAGTTTAACTTTTCTGATCTTGTTTTTACTTCTCTAATATTTTCTGGTTTTCAGTTTTAACTTAATGATTTTCAAGAACAACAAAAATTAAAATAAAAAAAAATCATCGTGATGATGGTCTTTATTTTGGTAACTTTCTTCTCCGATAACTTTTTGACAGAATCCTTTCGTCCCGAAAAACAGTAAAAGTTATTATTTTCATACTCTACAGAATAATTAGTTTCTGCTCTCTAAACATGTAGGTTAAGTACTTATTTATAATACGTGAACTTTACACTAAAAATTCAGATAGTTTTTTAAACTTTTTTTTTTTCAAAGGAAACCTTTGATTTGTCAAAAAGGTAAAAATTAAGTATGCCTTTAGTTAGCCTTAAAGAAATGCCGCGATCCAGAAAGAAAGAAAAAAAAAGGTTCAAGAAGACAAATTCGGGTCAGAACCCGTGTGAAACTAGAAAGTCTTGTAAGTACATAAGTGGAATCTTATTCTGGCTTTTTTGGGTTGATTGATCGACTCAGTACTGCCCAGTTTAAATCCTAAAAATTAAATAAAGTATTTACCTCCCTAAAAAAAAAAGAAAAAAAAATTAAGGCTCTTTTAACTCTTCATTTGGCAAAACACCCGAAAATCCGATGGAAGTTTTTTTGGCCAAAGGAGCTTGGGAAAAACCAAATATCTGATGAAATTGGAAGCTTCAGGCCAAAATATCAAGGAAAACACCCAAAATTCAGGTAAAACGACGTATATTCAATGACTCTTTAACTAACGTCAAAACGAAATTGTGGTCCTTGAGCAAAGATTAATGTTAATTGTTACTTATTTATTTATTGTTATTATTATTTATTTATTATATTATGTTAAGGTTAGTGTTGTGATGGTGATGTTACCCCTCTAGTCTAGTCTTTTGTTACGTTGTTATATTGAATTTGTACCTGTGACAGTGCTATTTGGCCATTGTTGCCGTAAGCATAAATAAATAAATATAAGTATAATTAACCTAGAAAATAGCTGAACAAAAGGGTGTTTTTTTTTTTTTTTTTTTTTTTTTTTTTTGAGGGGGCGAGAAAAACACCCAAAAAATACATTATCTCGGATTACGGAGCAAGGTAACACCCGAAAATCCGGTAAAAATGGGAGTTTGTGGAACAAAGTAGCATGAAGAACACCAAAAACTTTCGGTGAAAATGAAATTTTGATACCATAAAAGCCGGATAAACAATCAAAAATCCGATATAATGAAAGTTTCTTGTCCAAAAGAGCCTAGTAAAATTGAAATTTTTCGTTCTAAAGAACCACTGAACTTTTTAAAATACGAAGAAAAAGTGGAAAATAAACAAAAAATCTGGTAAAAAGGTGTTTTCATGATCAAAAAATCAAGTCAAAATTGTAACTAAACAGCGTAAAATTTGCACAAATCAATTTGGTAAAAATGTCAAGGTCAAAATGCCTGAAAAACTGCTAAAAGCCCCAAAAGCGCCAAAATAGGCCGAAGAAAATCTAGTTGGTGAAGCCTCCTGTCTCGAGCGGGTTATGTTCATTTAAAAACTTCATTTTGTCTTTCGGTGGAGGAGAAAACAGTTTGAGTTATTTCGCACAGAAAACCTCTTAGTTTCGATACTATCAAAGAAATAATCTTTAAAAAACAATGAAGGTTATCTTTCACTAAAAACCTCGTTTCCATAATGAAATCTACTTTTGTTTAATAACCGTGGGAGTATATTTAAAAAATGGATACACATGCAAAAAAAAGGGATAGTAAAAATATAATAGTTCTGAAAATGTCAAAATCCTTATAAAAAGCGAGTCATTCCATTTAGCTTCGTCTTGTAAAAATGTCATCACATTCCGGCCTGGACTACTTTTTTTGTGAGCTGAAATAAACGAGGAGCGATTACCGTCGAAACGCTTAGCGATTCTTTTGCTTCTTAAAAGGTTTTATACGTCCAGTGGACGTTTTTTTAAAAATAGCGACGCGGAATGCCAGGGCGACACTCTTCCCATTTCTCTTTTCTCGGTGAAGCTACGAAAGGAAGTAAAAATCAAGACCGGATTTTTTACCCTCCTCAAGCGTTATTTCCTCATGGTTAACCTATTCTGGTTATAAATAGTATCTTAGGTTTAAATTATCACTTATCTAATAAACACCTTGCAGAAATCTTTTTTCTGCCGCTCGAACAGTCGTTTAGAAAATTAATTTTTTTAGCCCTACTTTTTTCCTAAAAATCTTACAATTGGAAGAAAGCTTTCACGCAATTAACGTGAGCTTTACTGGGCACCCTGGGAACCTCGACGTTTCAAGCGGAAATCCGGGTTTGAAGAAATACGGCTACCATTCTATTCCAATGTCAGAAAAAAGTAATAGTACTGTAAAATTAGGCAAAAAAGGGCCAACTATTTTAATTTTTGGGAGAGGTTTTTTGAGCAGGACAACTAACCGTTTTTCGGAGCGGTGGGAGAGGAGGGTGTAAAAACACGGTTTTTAGAAGTTTTATAATATAAAAACCTATTAGTTTTTGCCCAAAATGCATTAATGAAAGTTTGAGAAAAGGGCTTGCCTTGAAACTCTCCTTTCCTTATCCCAAAGGACACCTTGAACATCCCTTTCCCATTCCTTGTCATAAGCAAGGTTTTAAGTCATCACCATCAACCAATGACCACATAAAAAAAGAAGGAAAATCGGAAGGATTCCTTTTATTTGAAGAAACAGATCACTTCAAGAAAGGTTCATAAGTACGATATTACTTCAACGATAAATTCTCGAGGAAACCTTGAGAATTTACGTTTGCGTTTATTTAAAAAGACAATAGTATTG
Organism: Orius insidiosus; assembly: GCA_014119065.1. NCBI lineage: Eukaryota > Metazoa > Arthropoda > Insecta > Hemiptera > Anthocoridae > Orius > Orius insidiosus. Next base: position 65,432 of record JACGAQ010000934.1, read on the forward strand.
ACTCCGTTTTTTGTTTGTTTTTAAGTTTAACTTATTTTTGTTCTCAATATTTTAAATTATAATATGTGGTACTTAAAATTTTTCCTTAATTTTGCACCTATTATTTCTTGGAAGAAAAAGCATTATAAGCGGTGGAAGAACGTTGTAAAACAATAATTTTTCCTGTAAATTGAAAGGTCTGTACCTTACTATAGCATTAAAAAGAGAAAAAAAAGGGAAGAAAAAATATTCTCGTTTTTAATTATCTTAATAAGATGATTTTTAAATGAGAGAAAAATTTTCTTTGAGTTGCCTTCTGACTTTTAACCTTAATTATAAGGGGAGGTACAAAAAAAAAAGAGTTTTAACCGTGAAAAAGAAGAAGAAGATATGCGTGACAAATAGTTTTTTCACAATCTTACACATCCTAAATGACTCCTGTTTTTACGCGTCCTTTCACTCTTCTTTTATAAGTGTTTTTAAAACAGTAAAAATAATACTTAAAGAGTCTGCAAGTTTAGAGAGTGAAAAAAAAAAATTCGATTATATCGGGAGATATCGATGGCCCAGTTTGTGATGCTGTCACACACGATCCGCGACGTTTCCTGATAAGTCAATTGTCCCATTCGGGATGAGGGAAGTTCGGGCACGTCGACGTCCTAATTCCTTATTCACGCCGTCAGCACACTTTCCTTGACTTCTTTTTGACCTTCACCCATCATTGAGATAACCGCATTAGGAGTTTAATTAACTTTCATATTTGCCATCTCAAAATAAGACCGTAATCTGTTTTAATAGCTTGAAAATTTAAAAAAATTCTTAGTATAAAGTGTCATCCGCAATAAAAAAATTCCGGAGTCCGAATTTGGTCTATCAACCTCAAAGTGTCACTTTCTACCTACGCTGACCACAAAAGGCCGCTGGATTTCGCTAAAGGCGTTAAGTATTTTTAAATATTTTTATTGTGAAAGTCCTCGAGGAGACATAAAAATCCCGTAATTCAACTAAAAACTGAAAGTATCAAATGATTCATTATAATATGATCCTGTGACCTTAACTTTGACCATCATAGGCAGTTAGACATCTGCTATATCCTCTTTTTTTTTTCTGAAAAATTATCAAATAAAATAATTTGAAAAAAATTTAAGCCTGTAGCAATGATCTGATGAAAACTTAGGGAAATTTATTTATTGATTTAAATGCTTACAGCAGTTGCCAAATAGCATTTTTTTTACATACAATAAATTTAAAATTAATTTACGTACAATAAAAAATTAACAAAATAAACAATGAAAATATGCTAAAACAATATGTATGTACAATAAATTAATAACAAAACCAATAAATAAATAAACCACGAGAAAAACCTTAGTATTAATTAAAAAGTTTTTTTTTTTTTTTTTTTTTTTCGTTTGGTGGATCAATTATTGTTAGGTTTTTTTATCAGTGATGTTCTACGATAAAAAAAACCTCACAATAAAAAGTAATTTATAAATGAGAATGTGAGTATTTTTTTTTTCTCTTAGGTTTTTCTCTCTTAGGCTTTCTTTTAGGTAAATGGTTTTTTTTTTTTTTTTTCAAACCAGCACTGTTTACTTGTAAATATTATTATGAATAAATATGGTCCAAGGAAGTAGCTCTCACCATTTTGCCACGGCACCTCTTTCTAAAGAAAGGCCTAAGACGGAATTTTCTCAAAAAAAAATTATTTTTTTTTGTGCAGGTTCACCCGTTGTCGTTATCCACGGCTTAGGTCCATTTGTAAGTTCCATCCAATGTAAACAAACATGTGCAAGGAAAGCGTTGAAATGAAAGGAATAAGTGAAAGGTGATATCTTGAAAAAAAAAATTGGTACTTTTATAAAAAGTAAAGTAAGTAATTAAAAATTAAGTTTAATTAATGTGATTATTCTAGTGAAAATAATGTAATTAATATATTCTGAATAAGTAAAAATAATGGAGTAGAAAAAAAAGTGTATGAATTGTAAATGCATGGATGTCAGGAGTAGAGGTGTCTGGAGAGGTGGGGTTAGGGGAAGGTAGGTCAAGTCCAAGGGTAAGATATAAGGAGGCTGGGAGGAATGAGTGGGTCATCAGAACGTCCAAGTCTCCAGTGGGGCAACATGTTTCGGTCAAAATCGGTGGCGCTCGTTGCTTCGCCCTGCTAGCGGTAGCAGCGGCTTTACCCTTAGAAGAGGATTCAAACACAGTGACTGGTAAGGACGAATCGGGACTTATCGATAAGTTAAACACGCGCTGTTCAAACCGTGACGCCTCGGCATGTATGATGTTGAAAATCGTCGCCTACGTAAATCGGCTCGTGAAAAAAGCCGACCTTACGTCGCCGACGGTTTGGAAATCAAAACCTCCGAGGAGGGTTCCGACGATATCCTGAGCGCACGCGGTGCTCAGACTGACGAAGAAGCCGTCGGAAATTTGGTGGCTAAAAAAATGTGGAGTTTCGTCAAATCGAGGTCTTTACGCTGGGAAATTTTACCCGGATCCGAAGTCGTTCTTAGCACGGCGCCTGACGCAGAAGGACAACTCAGCCTCGATCTTTCTTTACGAGAATCGCCTAAAGAAACCGGTAAGCTTGCTTTTCCGTGTCCCTTACTATTTTAAATCCACTATTCCAACTTCCTCACGGAAATCGCACGCTGCCGATTTTTTTAAGCAAAACAAATATATTTTGCCAAAACATCAATTTTATGTACCTTTTTTTTTTGTTTTCCAGGAAGAGGAAAGATGAAGAATTTAGGACCTATAATCGCCGCTGGTGCCATGAAGATCGGTATGGTAGGAGTAATCGCGTTTAAAGCTTTGGCTCTTTTGGTCGGAAAGGCCCTTTTGGTTTCCAAACTCGCTTTCCTCCTCGCCGCCATCATCGGCCTCAAGAAGCTTCTCTCAGCAGAAACACGTCACTTACGAGGTCGTCGCTCATCCCCATCACCACGAACACAGCAGCGGAGGCGGACACGATTTTACAGCTCCGGCTGGGGAAGATCCATCAACGTCGCACCGACTCAGGCCTCAGGCTCCGAAATGGACGCCCAAAAACTCGCCTACAAAGCCCACGCACAATAGGTAAATTCTTTTTCTCAAAAAATGTGAAATAACCTGCTCAAAATTTTTTATCAAAACCATATTTTTTTACAAACTTTTACTTCATAAAGCGTCTTTTAGTACATTGGGGAAAAAAACCATGTAAAGGTTTAATATCTGTTATAATAATTGAAAAGTTAGAAATGATTTTTTATTTAGACTGCAATTTTGGGCTCTTGGGGTTTATTTTTTAAAAAATTACTAAATTATAGGAATTTTTTTTTTCAGATTCAAAACCGAGGAATCTCTGCTCAACCACAGAATATTTATTTATAAAAAGAGTCTTTATTTATTTAATTTATTTGTGACTTGAAAAAAACGAACGACTGTCGACGTTGGACAAAATAGAATAGCTGCGAGAGGAGCTCGTGTGTATGGCTAGTGAATAAAAAAACCTAAGAATGCAAACGACTTACTTACGACCGACGACAGCAAAGCCAAAGAGTACAAAAACGACAAAATTCACCGACAAAATACTTATAGGAGTCATTATACCAGACGAAGGAGCGTCTTACGATAATAGACCAAAGAAAAAACTGACAGACAAAGACCCCGTTGAGACAAAAAAAAATCTCTGTAAATAATGTTTCATTGTAAATACCGATAGAAATAAACAATATTTATTTTTTATTTTTTGATAAATCATACCCAATTATAAACGTCATCGAAGGTATTTAGGTCGAAAAATACGAAAAAAGTATGCCCATATTTTTGACGTCCTAGTTTACGAACTAGTTTCTTCCGCTCCGAGGCGTGGTTCGCCCATAAAAAAAATGATAAAGAACAAGAAAAAGTTGAGCAAATTGTCCTGATAATTTGAAAAAAGGTTTTTTTATCTTGGTTTATTTACGAAAGCCATTTTTGTGCCCTAGAAATTAGAAACCAATTTTATTTATTTTTTTATTATTTTTTTTTATTGATAAATTTATCATCATACAAATAACTCGAAAACCACTGGTCCTAGCTATATAAAGACTGCGTACATAATTAATTTTTATACCATTCAATTGAATATTGCTTTCACACTTTTTCATAGAACAAACATTTTAAAAGATATGCTTCAAAATCTGGTGTAATTTTTAATTTTAACAAGTTCTTAGATTTTTAAGAAATGCTTCTTTAGCAGAACATCCTGGGAAACTGTTAATCTAACAGAGTCCATACTAGGATCATTTATAAATTTCAAAAACTTTTCAAGCGATTCAGCTATCTAATTTTTTTAAAAATTAACTTGAAGATGTTTGTAAAAGTTCCTTGGAACTCTACTTCTTTAACCAAAAGGATACCTTGAACATCCATTTCCAGCCGATGAGAGCACTTTGTTCTAGGACTCCTTAATACCTGAAAAAATTTAGAGAAATAATAAAGAATTTTTTATTTAGCCAATGACAGCTCTTCTTTCGAAGACTATTGAGGTACCTCAATAGCTTCCTTGAAAAAAAAAAACGGAGTGAATTCGGAATGATTTCTTATATGAATAATCAAAGGAGGCTCATAAACACGAAATAACATCAAGATAAGATTTTAAAGGAAACCTTGAGAGTTTTAAGGGAACTTAAATCATAAGAAAGTTTTTTAGGACGTACGAAGCTCTTGCTAAGAAACTATTTTAGGACCAAGTCCACACTAGGCTCATTAAACTTTTTCTAATCCTTTTGTGGAATAGCTGGAGTCATTCACATGATTTATGCTACAAAACATGATTTCATAAAAATGTCATTGGGTACCGCGAAGGTCTTTTATTGCACTCGTGACTCCGATCTAGAAAGTGTTTAGCCTGGGGGTTTTCAAAGTTTAATTCCGTTTACTTGATGGTGTCACGACCGCTATTTTGCTTGGAAATGACGGCGAGGACAAAATCGGGAAAGTCGCCGTGAAACAATAAATTTCCCACCAAGTAGGGCATCCTCAAAAATTATAGGGAAGATAGATCACGAATTTGAAATTATTCAGCCGATCAATTTCTTAAAGGCTCAACACTCCGGCTACTGTATAAAACACATCCTCGAGGAAGAAACTCAGCTCTCATTTATCAAAATCATATAATTCTCAATATGCCAAAATCGCGTGTTTTTTCTTCTTAAAAATGTAAACACAGCTCGACTTTCCCGGTCAAATTCAATCTGACTTTATGAAAAAAAAAATCAATACTATTGCATCCAGCTGATCTAAAACTGTCACTCTGTCATATCCAGCACTAAAAAAATTTTAGACTGATTTTTTTTAATAAGGGTGTTAATTTCTTAGTTACCCAAGTATCGGGAAAAGCCCTAAATTAAGGTATTTTTTGGCCAAAAAACGACACATAACAAAAATCAGTTAGAAAGTGTGTTTTGGGATTGAAAAAACGAAGAAGAATCCAAAAAATATCAGACCCCAAGATCCCTAAATCCGGGGGTTTGATTATGTTAAACCACATTACCGGACGGAATATCAGGTTTAGTATCCTTTCAAGGTCAAGGTTCTACTCACAGAACTGCAGTTTCGTGACCGAGTCATTATTTACTTAACAATAATAGTGAAGATGACAGAAGACTTTCTTCATACGCTTAATTTAAATTTAAAATGAATACAATCTAGTGGCTATGGAATTTTACTTACGCCTGCTGGTCTGGACCTGGATCCGATGGGAACTTCCACATAAGTAGGGCAACTTGATAATTATTTGGTGAAAAATATGGTGAAAATAGGACGAATACAAATTTTAGACGGACGATATCCTCTATTTTGCGGATTTTGAGGAACGAGAAGATAGCATGGAAGATCCTGTTAAATTGAGGTGAAAATCGGACGAAAATTTCCCGGAAAAAACTGTTTGAAGTAACCTTGACCTTAAGAGAATACTAGACCAGAAACTCTCATGTGCAGTGTTGGTTTAACCATTTTTGCGCCTAAGAAACGACGCTATCTAGGAACGAGGCATTGCAACTATTAAAAGACCGTCAACTAAGCCTCAAAAACAACGAAAATTGAGTGGAAACTGCATTTCTCGGCCAAAAAAACTAAGCAGAGGTTAGGTGTGGGCTTGCAGCCAATGATTTGGGTAAACGAGAAAACATCTACTTCAGATCATCTTTTTATTTCGTCGACGCGTTTCGGAGTGTGTTTCACTCCTTCATCAGGACGTCGAGCTGAATATACATATTTGTTATTAGGCGTGGATGTCAACAAAACATTATAATTACTTACAATTATATTGATAGATCTTTATGAGGGTGTTTTCAGTCAATTTCAAGATATAAATAGCTTTAACAATCACCATCCGGGACACTGTAAAAGGATGTCTCATACGAAAATTGAATAGATTATTTTGATGCTTTACCTTCTTCTGAGACTGTCGCAATGACGAAAAAGTCGATATAATATATATTAAGGGGTAAATTTGGGGGGGACAAGGATGAACGATTGTGTGTTCGTGTGAAGTCAAGTCGAGTTGTCGAGAGAAAAACGACTGAAAATCAAGGTCAAATTTCAAATCAAATTTTTTTCTCTCTCGACAACTCGACTTGACTTCACACGAACACACACAATCGTTCATCCTTGTCCCCCCCAAATTTACCCCTTAATATATATTATATCGACTTTTTCGTCATTGCGACAGTCTCAGAAGAAGGTAAAGCATCAAATAATCTATTCAATTTTCGTATGACAGACCTTTTACAGTGTCCCGGATGGTGATTGTTAAAGCTATTATATCTTGAAATTGACTGAAAACACCCTCATAAAGATCTATCAATATAATTGTAAGTAATTATAATGTTTTGTTGACATCCACGCCTAATAACAATATGTATATTCAGCTCGACGTCCTGATGAAGGAGTGAAACACACTCCGAAACGCGTCGACGAAATAAAAAGATGATCTGAAGTAGATGTTTTCTCGTTTACCCAAATCATTGGCTGCAAGCCCACACCTAACCTCTGCATAAAAACCACAGCCAAAATCCACCATAAAAAAACTAAGATCAACTTCTTCAAACAGGGTAGAAAGGATTCATCTTTGTCAAAATAAAGGATTACGACAAAAATGTAAAATTGGAGTCTTCAGGTCAAAAAACCAAAGAAACTATAAAAATGGTTATTCTAGTGGGGAATAAATTATAATAAAAACCTTGAAAACCTATCAGCTAGTCCATTTCTTATGAAGCAAGATTAAACAGTGCATTTTAAATAAATAATTTTATTTTCAATTATAACTTCCTCCTCCAGGGCGAAGGCGTAAAATAAAATGGAAGTTGAATTTCAACATACTTTACTGCAGCAGCGTGAGTATTTGAGATATAAAATGATGATAAAAATAAAGCGGTTATCAATCAACAGAGGCACATTTTAATGTTCGGACTCAATTACTTTTAGTATTTTTCAATTAATTTTAATTTTAATGAAGTTCTTCAATAATTATACCAGAAATGTGGATCAAATTGATTTTTAACGGATAATCCGTTTTATTGTTTGAAAGGAATTACAGTCAAAAGAAATCCGTCATTTTTGCAAATTTAATAAGCTTTCGCAGAGAAGAGGGTTTAAAAAATTTAATAAATATCCATAAATTACACTTTCCTACATGGTCAGGAAGATCCTCTCCCAAACAACAGAGATCCTCCATCACAACGTCGTTTTGAGGAGTTGAAAAATATTTCAACCATTGAATTGATTCAATGAAATTTTGAGAAGTTTCTTGAAAACCTGCTTTCCTTAACCAAAAGGATACCTCGATCATCCCTTTTCCAGCCAATAAGAGCCCTTCATTCCTTAAACCTCCAACGCCCAGAGTCACCTGTAGGTGACGCGTTTTCAAAAGCCGTTATTTTCGTAATTTTTTGATTTAATGGTCCATTCTTTTTTAAAAAACTGTTAACTGACTTCTCCTCTACATGACAAAAAAAACCTGAAACCTGTAGGTTAACCGTGAGTGATATTATATCAGTTATAACCTAACCACTTCCAAGTGATTTCATGCTATCTCGAGTTCAGAACATTTTTTATTCATAATGACCAGAAAAACGTAAGTAATATTACTTTTTTTTACCTTATCATGTCCTTTTATGTTTGTTGAACCGTTATGAGTCAAAATTTTAATGAATTAACCTTTTTTTGTCCGTTCACGAGGTAGAACTTGCCCGTCACCTGCAGGTGACTCTGGGCAATGGAGCAACAAAATTTCGTTTTGTTTAGAAAAACCAAATTCTTTTGTTTGATTTATGAAATAGCGTTATAAATTAGTAATTAATGACTCCTAACGTGTTAAGTTAGTTTGTAGTGTATGCACATATATTTCCTATCCTTCTCATAACCTTTACTGTAAAAGTAGTTATATTGCACATTATATTTTAAAAATCTTATTTGCGTTTGCACTCTGTGTCTAGATATGTGACTAAATGTCCCACGATTGTTCTGCACATTTTGTTGGTATGAGCCCATTATTTTCGTGACTAACATTGTATCGTCAGAAATTCGCCTTTCATTCACTTATTTTCTCCCTCTTTTTTGCGTTTTAGGGTCCCCTTATACGAAATTTTAGAGAGATCGAATCTGGAGAAATTTTGGATGACCTCGAGCTCACTCTCTTTCCTCCAAACGACGGCAATTTTACAGACGAAGAGAGCGGAGAGGAAGACAATACAGATATGAACCGTCTACCAGCTCGAATGTTGAATACAATTGTTGAAATCGAAGGTAACAGAGGAGAAGAAGACGACATAGTAAAGGAAGGAAGTATAGAGGAAATCGGTGAAATTGAAATACGAGAGGAAGATGACGAAGATACATGAGGAAAGAACCTGTGCCGAAAAAACTAAAAATAGTAAAGAAGAAAAAAATGTAAACGAAATTCCAAAACTAGATGGTGTCAAAACCATTTTTGTTACCAAAAATATGTATGCACATATAGATATATTTTGTATGTTACCAAAAATTATTTGTATGCACTTATATATATCTTTTATCATAAAAACGCACAAAAAACTTTTTCAAACAAATATTTAAACAAATAAACTCATAAAATTTTAAAAAAATTTTAATCCCCAGAGGTCAAATATTGCCCAGTGTCACCTACAGGTGACGGGTCTGTAAAATGTATTTAAAATACATTTTCGTCCGAACAACGATGTAAGTAAGTTGTTGGGACCCTATTAGCATAATCTAACCAAAAAAATATAAAAAATAATTAAACTCCTTACGGGCGTTGGAGGGTTGGTAGCTCAATAACCTCCTTAAAAAACGCAGGGAAATCGGACGGATTCGTTTTATTTGAAGGAACAGATTAATTCAAAGGAGGTTCATAAGTAGAAATGGAAGAATTTCCAAAGAAAGCTTGAGAAAAGGTTTTTCCTAAAAGAGACAAACTCCATCCCTGAAAGTTAAGTTTGCTATACCATCCGAAAAGAAGACGATCCTCGAGCACCTCTCATTTTCAAGGTCTTAAGAAAAAATGCTTAAGAAGGTTTTGGGGTTGTTATTAAACCAATTTATAAATTAATTTTTCGTCATAGTTCTGTAATAATAAATAGTTGAATTATTACTTTTCTTATAAAAATTATAAATTAATAAAATTGAAATTTTCCTAGGCAAAGTTAACTATTTACTACAAAAATAAATTAAAAAAATAAATAAATTACACACACTTTGTACAATATTAAGTCAATAAGAATTAGGTAGTTGACCAATTTTTTCTTTTAACAAAAAAAAATCAAAAAAATTCATTTTTTCTCGATCTTTTTCACCGTAGTTTTGTAAACGGTCGTCTTAAAAGCTGGTCTGTACGATTTCCTCTCAGCATCTAAAAATCCGTAACTTTATAAAATTGATTAAATGTGAAAAATTCGGTTCTTACATGGAATGTAGTTGTAGGCAGTATGGTTGTCGGCAGTTGCCAAAATGGGCTGCGAAAAATGCCCTGAAAGGTCCGCTGTGACGTCAGCACTACCAGCCTGTACGTCGTACATATGTTCCCACCCTAAGGGCTGTAAAAATAAAGAATTATGGATTAGGAAGATGTCTAAGCTGAAATTAGAGCAAAAACATGGGAGTCAACAGGAGTCAAGTCCGCCCGTTATCCATCCCCATCACCAACAATGGCATCTTGGATCCCAGTGAGTTTTCCGGTTTTACCTTCTCAGTAAAACCGCCAGTGGACCGCCTTTAGCTCCTTAAAATTGTAGGTTACCTGCGCCATAGCTTGTTGAATAATAGGGCATCGGTTCGGCCTGATGTTTCTTATGTTTGAACTTGTCGAAAAGATATTTAGCGGCGAGTGCCATCGACGTGATCACCGCAAGTCCGTCATAAAAACAGTCTTCGCGACGAGAACTTTCAAAGCGGTCAAAGCTGCGATTATAATCCCGGCCACTTTAAATCCAAGAATCAGCGGTATCGTCATCAACATCATTTTTCCCCTCGTCCTACAAAAGCAAAATATTCAAATCAAAAATCTAAAAATGTCAAAAACTTTTCTTTAACCCCTTGAAATATCTTCACGTGTTTGAACAGGGAAGTAATTTAAAAGAAAAAAATCCTTTCTCTATTGTCCATAATAAATTGCTTCTTTACATAAAACTAGGCCATTTTAATCTCTTTGCCTACCTAAACAAAAAAATCGATACCGTTTAATTAATTCGTTCCAATTTAATCGTTAATTATTAATGGCAAATTAACATGAACTTGTAAAGTGTTGACCGTATCCGATCGAAGTTGCGTGCGTATGATTTAATTGCACGTTTTCTATGAGAGATCTCGTGAAAAAAGTACTAGTAAAAGGATAATCGGGCTGTGACCATGACATGACATATTAACATAGTTTCGTACATATCCTCAGCGACGTCTAAAAACATTACTTGTTAAGCAAAATAACATTATCTTTCTATATTTAAATTCCTCAAAAAGAGGGTCTTGTATTACCCTCCGATTTTGGGAAATTTTTCTGTGGTTACGGCCGGCCCGCCGTGGTATTTTTCCGGGACACTTTTCCGCCACTTTTCACAAGATTATTACTAAATTTTCACCTAATACTCATACTTTTTTAAGAATTTCGAGCTAAGGTAAAAAAATTTTTTTAGAGAAGTGAGAGACGTTTACCACGGGAGGCAGGGGCATCCCTCGGGCAGACCGAGCATTTTTCTGCCTGAAAATTTTGTGGAACCGATTCGCACCAAATTTGCACATAATCTTCCTGAATGGTTGAACCAGGGAGAGCAATTTTTGAATTCAAAAAATGGCGGTTTTAGTCTGTTTGAAATTTTAAAAACAGCGCTGAGGCCAAACCGTTTGTCCGATTTGCACCTAATTTTCACCAAATGCTTCTTTTTTTTTTTTTTTTTTAATTTTTAGAAAAAAACCACTTTTATACTTCCCCAGCTCCTTCTCTTGAAGGAAGTCCCGTCGGGACCCGCTCCACACTAGTACTTTTTGGGAAAATCGCTACAAAAATTAACTAATTTTCATCATACAAAATACTCTGCAGCATTATAATTTTTATTAACTTTTTACAAGCTTTCACTCATAAACGTAAACCGAAAAATGTCTATAATTACACATTGTGCCTAGTGTTGTCAATTTAAAAATAAATTAACATTCATAAGTAATTTATTCCTTTTTCCGCTATTGTTTAACTTTATTTACATTCTTACTAATCGTAGATTAAATCATCAAATAATGATAAGCGTGAAGTCTAATTAAGTTTTTCATCTAAATTTAATGCGATTGCTCGTTTCCGTCAGTTTCTTACCCACTTATCTTTTGGCTCGTCCGAAAAACCGACCTGATTTACGAGCCATGGCGGAAATAATAGGCCTTATTCGGTTGGGAAGTTTCAATATTTTTTAACTTTTTTTTATGGCTTATTAATAGCACATTTAGCTTTTGATATACTTTTTTTGAAAATGGGCCTTCTAGACCAATTTTCAAGTCTGAACTTCAAATTTTTAATTAACTTTCTCAAAGAGAAGTTATTATAACACCCTCCATGAGACGGTCCCTGGAAAAGGGTCTACAAGACGCCGAGGAAAAAATGCATCTTTGCTGATCATGAGGTTGTCTGTGGTGCCGGCCGTCCGTCGTATTTTTCTGTAACACTTCTAGGCCGCAATTTTAATCCGATTTTCACCAAAATTTTGCATAGTAAGCTTAAAATTCGCAAAGATTGCGGAGATCTGTCTGTCTTTTGTTTTTATGCACTACTGTCATACGTGTCCGATCATCCCCAAATTTTCACCAAAGCTCAAAGTTTCAAAAAAGCTCTCGACTTTTCGAGATAACTACAAAATAATGGAAGATTTTTTTTAAAAGCAAGTTGAAGTTCACACCTCTTGATCGAATTATTACGATTACGTTCCGTTGGGGACACTAAAAAAAATTTATCAAACCTCAGCCTAGTTTTTCTCTTTTTGCTCCTGAAATCGTTCTAATTGCCTAAAGGGCCAACCGAAAGTAGAAAGTAACTTTTCGGATTTGGACATGTGGTTCAAACTCTAATTGTATGGTTTACGAATAGTTCGTTCCGTTATCATGAATGCTCATCTCGCTCTTTACAATCCCATTTTAAAATAATTTAAAAAACAAAATACTGACAAATTAAAGATTATTTAATTCTCACGCCTCGTCAAGTTTTTTTCGTTAGTATGTCGACTAATTACGGTTTACGAAAGATGAGATGCTGATAAAAAAATAAGTCGCTCTCGAAATTCATTCACGTATGACATCGTTCATAAGGAAAAAACCAAAAATCCTGTTCTAGTTTGTCAATTAAATATAAACAAGGAAAAGTGTTTCATTTTTTTTCTCTCCACAAAAATATTTAGAAACACTCCCCTTATTTGGTTCCTGTAAAGAATTTAGTTGCATTCTTTCACCTTAAGTATTTAATCTAACAAGATAGGACAAGAAATATTCAAAATTATTCTATAAAAAAAATGAGTAGACCTACTTGGAGAATTTCAGAGAGAGCTCTAATATTTAGATTCTTATAAGGGAGTAACTTGAACTAAAGATTCATTTTGATACAGTTTGAAAAATAAACGAATAAAAATAGAGCGAGGTTTATTCCGTTGTAAAATCTACATTTTAGTTTAATTAAAATACATATGTAGGTAAGGTGCGAAAAATTCTTACAAAGACGGAGTTATTAGGTTAAAATGAAGCTGGCCAAAGTAGCGCAATTCAATGTTTTTATCCAAATTATCAAAAACATTTTATGAATGACAGCCTTCTCCCAGGCAGGCTTTACGGAATGGGTGAGAACACCCTAAATTTTTTCCTTCTATATATTTTATCCCCAGTTAATTTTATTAAATATGAGGAGTGCTTGGTAAAAATTTGGTGAATATCGAACCAATAGTAGGTAACTACGGCTGCAGCCGAAATTCGAAAAATCTCTCGACATTTTCAAGTGAAGTACAAGACAAGTATTCATAAGGATCAAAAATTGACATTTTAACAATAACTTCAATTGTAATTTATTACCAAAAACTTCAAATTTTATTTGTAATTTATTTTTAGAATTAATTTTTGAAAAAACAAATTTTTATGTTTTTTTTTTTTCAATTTTTATTCCGTATATATTCCGTAACGGGGCGATATTTTTTTTTTTTTTTTTTCAAAAATCCTATTTTTAATATAGGTTCGTTAAACGTAATTGAAAGAACATATTAAAGTTTTTCATAAAAATAAGCCTACTGCGAACTCCGTCCTCGGAAAACGAGGAGCGCTTCATAAAAATTCTAAGGATTTGCGTCGAAGTACACTTGTTTTTAACTTTCCTAGTTCTAATCCCATTTCTTCTAATAAAAAAATATTTAGGTAATTTTCTTGTATTAAAAGGTATTGTTTGGTAACCTAATTGTTAAGCCAGTGAAGATCAGATTAATAGTACGTCCGTAGTGAGTTTTAAAAAAAACTTGAGATGGGCAGATCTTCATCATTTTTGCGACATTCGAGAAAGGTCTTAAAGTTTTAATTTAACTATAAAAGGAATTCTGAGAAAATGTGGTAAAAATTGGATGAAAAGTATGACCGTGAAGTATTACGGAAAAGCTGACGACACGGACGGCCGGCCGGCACCACACAAACTCATGAGTAAAGATCACTCATCAGTTTTCCTCTACGGGGTCTGGAAGACCCATCTCCACGTACCACGGAGGTGGTCATAATAACTTTTGTTTAGGAAGTTAATTACTTCTTATTGAGCCATTTTTGTGGTTACCTGTCTCCCCATGTAGCCCGTTTGATCGGCCTCCGTGATTTTCGCTTCGCCTAACGCCTCCCATAATTT
>JACGAQ010000935.1:0-79683 GCA_014119065.1 Orius insidiosus
AAAAATTTTTTGACAAAAAAAATTTGAAAATGTTTCGGAAAAAAAACTCGGAAAATTGAAAAAAAAAACTTAGAACATTTTTCGAAAAAAAAAAAAAATGAAAACTACTCCCCTCCCTTATACTTCCCTTCTTTATACATTCGTTTCCTTATACTTCCCCCTCCGTTGAACGTCTCTCCTATATACTTCCTTCTCCTTTATTGTTACTTCTCTTTAAGGAAGTTTTCGTTGGATGCTCTTCAAACAAGTACTTTTTTTTTAGGGAGAATGAATGAAGCTTATTTTCGCGAGTATTCAGAGATAGATTTTTTAATGGATTTCTCATTGATTGGGAAAGCGGGGTTAAAAAGGCCGACGTTCCTTATCCTCGATGATTTTTCGCTCTAAATGTTCTACGAACCATGTAAGAAATACCGTTGTCTGTCCCGCGTCGTAGGGGAATAGGTCCAACTCGATGCTGTCAACCCACGTGCACTTTTTCGAGCATAGATCGAGGGCTGAAACTCCGACAATCCAGTCAGGAGAAGGGCCTAAAAGGTTTCAATTCTTGATTTTATTGATCAATTTTTAGGATAATTTTACCGAATTGAGCCAAAGAAGTAGATGCTTCGCGTCTACTTTGAAAGTACCTGTCATATTCCCGTTTAAATTCGGGTGCCACAAACCAGCGGCTTTGATCAAACTTTTGAGATGTTTACCCTAAAATGAAAACGTTTTGAAATGTTGTTTCCCTTTCAGATAAATCTTACGGATCTTTTCAATTCGACTTCCATCTCTGACACGACACCGAATTCCGCCAATTGTTTCATACCTAGAGTTGAATAGCCCCCTTCTTTCCACATCGTGTATTTCGACGAATGTGTGGCCCCGATCAAATCGGAAAAGTGTGTGAATTCCAAGACCTTCGGGAAATCTTTCGGGTGCCTTTCGGGCGACCAGAGTCCTTGAAACAAAAGCTGCAATCATCAAACAAAGAGGACAATGATTAATGTCAATCGAGTATGAATTTTTTTCAAAACGACTTTTCCCATCGGAAAACGGTAACAATGCGGACGTTGGCGTTGTCGCCTTGACCCGCGCTCTTCCCGAGTGAGAGGCTGAATCAAATCGATCTAGTTATCAACCACGACGGCCGTCATCTTTACTATCGAAGCCCTTTTCGTTTTGTTTTAAACGCCAATCTTCTTTTACTTTTTTACGAATAATGTGGTCACCTGATACTTGGCATGGTCGCACGGGCAGCAGCTTTTTTCCTCTTCTTTGTTATCTAATTTTGCGCATAATGATGTGTTGGTGTATTGCCACTGATTTTCTATCCTGACTGCTCCACTGGAACGAAAAATAACGTTATGGTAAACGTGTTAAAGTCTTACATTAAATTATGGCATCCATGTGTCGGAGAAATCCAAATAACTTTGATTTCTTCCGTCTTCTCGTAAATGTCACTGTTCTGCACGGAGTTGGCGCACTGTTCGGAAAATTTCGTGAAGCCGTCGTTTAGCAACTGAAAGTGACCAGCTTCACGTTCGCTTTCCACGAAGATGATGAACTCCCCAAAAGGCACTTTACTTATCAGATCGACTAAAAGCAAATAAAAATTGTTTCAACGTGGAATTAAGAATACCCGTGTAGTGCGTTCTTGGTGTGAAATATTCCGGATTTCCTCCAATTTTGAAAAAAAGAGATTTCGTCTCTTTTTTTCGCGTCGGGCGGAAACAAACTGCACTCGCAGGCGATTGACTTGATCAAACAAGCAATAAAGAGCAGACACCCACTTTTTCCTGGTGGAACAGAAAAAAAAATTCAATCGGACTTGGGATGAAAATAATTGATCTCACATAATGCTGAGCGGTGTAAAGCTGGACGATAACTGAAGCAACCTTACAACCTTTGTCCCTAGATCGTTTTATTTTTATCTAGGAGATAAAAAAAAAGATTTATGACAAGTCAATATGACTGCAAACTCATCCAAGTAAAAAATATTAATAAACAGAGTATTTGTATCATTTTTTCCTTCTTAAAAGGTTTTTTTTTTTGCTCTGAAGAAAGCGATCTATGTCAAAAACGTGGTAAACGAGTTGAAGTATCCTCGCAGTGGCGTCGCTAAAGCGCTGAGAGCCCTGTTTCCAAATTCTCTTTATGGGCCCCACCCGTCTGTATATTTTTTTAAATTTCTCAAAAGAAAGTTAATGTTATACAACAGACGTTGGAAATGAGGGTTTAGGACCATTAGGGTCAAAATGACCATTGGTCTGATCCTGCAGTGGCGTCCGTATTTTCCCAGGAGTACCTCTCGATCGCAATTTCATTGGATTTTCACCTTTCCTGGAATATTATAGTTCAATCATTCAATCAAAATGATGAAATCCCCCCCCCCCCCACCGCCATGATGTTATTTGTGGAATGTTGTAGAAAATTTAGAGATGATGGGTCCTGCAATATTAATTATAAAACATTGAAAAAACAAGTTTTCCTTGATTTTGATACGACCAAACCACTGGTCAATACACTCAACATTTCCTTGAATTTTCCCCCATTTTAACTTCCTTAAAGAAGTTATTGTGACCCCCACCGTCGGGTTTTTGGGGAAGGGTCTTCCAGACCCCGGAGGGTCAAATCGAATATTGATCTTTACCGATCTCAACTGTGTCTGTGGTTCCGGCCAGCCGAAACATTTTTTCCGGAACACTTTACGGCCACAACTGAATTTCACCAATTTTCACACAACCTCCTTGAATAGTGGAAGAAGAAATTTTTCCCTGCGATTTTTGAATTTCGAAAAAATGGCGGAGATATGCACGTTTGAAATTTTAAAAACTGCGCTGCGGCCGAACCGTTGATCCGATTTTCACCAAATACTCCTTATATTTTTTATGAATTTTCGGTGTAAACAAAATTTTTTTTGTTCTAACTTTTTTTTTTAGTAGGGAGAAATTTCATACTTCCACCCGTTACGAGAGGCACACCCCGTAGGGCAAAGGGCCCATCATTTTCTACCTTGATACTTCGAAAACTTTTTGGAAAAAATAACTGCAAATTTAAAAATGAAAAAATTAAAATGTTTTGAAAAAAAAAAAAACCTCCCCCGCTGTTATTCTTCCCCTCGTTATATACTTCCCCTCCCTTATACTTCCCCTCCTTTTTATTGTTCCTTCTCTTTAAGGAAGTTCCCATCGGGGCCAGCTCCAGATTACTTGATATTGCTTAAAAAAATTTTCTAGATCGAAAAAATGAGCACAATACCAATTAATTTCAATCCCTGGTCAAAATGGTTAGTAATCTTCATCGATCGTAAGTTTGTCCGTGGTGCCGGCCGACAGTAAGGGAAAGGACGTCCCGGACGGCCGGCGACCGGACATGGAAAATCCTCCACTTAAAGTATTTCTCAGTGTTTTTCATCATTCCTCTAAGTCTAATAAGTCTGTGTAGAATGTATGATTGACCGAAAATCGTTTTAAGAGGTAACTATTGGCAACCGGCCGTTGTAATTCTTGGAAAAAAAATTACGAGGAACGTTTTGAGAATTTGGCGGCACTGCGCTCTGGGCCGTGGGCGGGATTTTCCCCCACTTACGTCGAGACAACTCCGAGGGACTCGCGAGGTTCACTATCCCAGTCAAGGTTTCCCACCTTCTTCATACACAGTTCCCTTGACATGGGATCAAAACCGATTTTTCCCCCTTACGATTCCCTGCAAAATTATTATTTCTCCTCTCCCTATTTATCGTAATCTACCAAGTCAACGGGCACTTCAATAACATACCCTGCAACCACGCGCACCCTAAGCTCGACCAAGTAAGTCTTATCAAAGTTATTACATTTTATTATCATTTTTATTACCTCTCTCATAAGATTCATTTTTTATTATATCACCCTTGATTTTTGTTGACAAACATCTTTTTGACGATTTGGTGAAGAAAGAGTTGTGTTTACACAATGAATGAAGCCCGGATGTTGGGAAATTTTTTTTCTCATCTCAAACTGTGTCGTTTCACGAAAGAAGAGGATGAAAAAAAAAATTCGTGACATTTTCGCCCTTTCCGTTCTTCAAGAGCACTTGTGGACCTTCTTCGGCCTCCCTCAGGCCATCGCCTTCAAAAATAAATAAAAGATGAATCCGAGATGAGAATCTTTGGCATTGACATTTCAAGTTTATTTACAAATTTGACATTTCATCGACTTTCTATATTTTTCCCCCAAATAACAACTGTTTTCTCTTACATTCGGTTTTTAAACGTTAAAGATATTATCTTATTTCTCAAAATTCGTTGCAATTTTTTTATTATTTTGTTTTACACTTCCACCTGTCAAAATTTTTGACTACACTGTCTTCAAATTTTAATGAACATTTTTTCAATTGAGTACTAAATACATCATTTGATTGAAAATTTGATAACTGGCCAAATTCTTGGTGAGGTATTGCGAAATAAGGCTTCCCAACTGGGCGAAAGTTAAGTCAAATGCGAAAACCGACTGGTATAAAAATAATGGCACTGCCTACGATGTTAAAGGTTTGCAAGAGTTAATTAATATTATTTTACTCTTCAGTTGTTGAGTAGATGCAAAAATCTATGCAACTTTCTTGTCTCAAAACACGAGATTCTGGTGAAAACGCTCAGACTCCTCTAAAATACTTACAACTCCCTTTTTCACTGTATAAATGGGGTCTTGAGACTCCTTAAAATCCTATTTAAATTGGGTTTCTTTGAAAATAATCAAATACTTGATGTGCTTAAAAGCTGTGTGGCCCTGTGTTTAGTGTGACACCAAAATTGTCACCACAATGTTTTGGTGGTTTAAAATTGTTATTTATTGCCATTTATGTATTAATTTCAACATATTTTCAGGTAATTCATGGTGTCCATATAGAGCCTGCACATATTATGAAAAAACGGAGCATCAACCAGCAGCTCAGAGTTGTGCTTCATTACGATATTAGTGTTTATAGGTAAAAATACTATTTTTTTTATTTTCTATTGTTAATTTTTTTTCTTTTGTTTGTTTAGACTAGACGAAGACAAATTTCTTTTAATTAATGTAAGTTTGAATGAAAAATGCTAAAGACCAAAATAAAGATTTTAAATTTTTAGAACACAGTTTTGCCGGAAGCTGTAAGATTTTGGGAGAAAGCGTTGATGGTTCGTAAGACTGCTAATGTCATTCGTTTGAACAGGTAAATTTTATTCGTTTTATTTTGTTTTGTTTATTTATTTTTTTTTTTCAGAAAATGTGTCAATAACCAAGTTTTTTATCGTAAAGGAGAACCACATTCTTATTGTAAAAATGCTTGTGAAAAAACGTTGTGTGGGGAAGTTGAAGTACCTGAAGAACACTTGGATGTAAGTTGAGAAGTTTTTAAGTACTTTTTTTATGCAGTGGTTTTTAATGATTTAACTGTCTGAAGGTTGATTAATCCACAAAATTTTGTTTTTTAGGTGTGTAGAACATGTAATGCATCTGGGATGAGCTGTACAGAACACGGAACTCCCGGGACTGGGATTGAGGAGCCGATTTTGTTTTTTATGTGAGTGCTATGCCTACAGAACGCTGTAGTAAAGGCCTCACAGTCGCCTACGCTGCTCATTGTCAGCAGGAGTCCGCTTTAGACCGTCCGATTGCTGGGCATGCGAACTTCTGCCCGAACAGCATCAGCACTAAACCTCAAGAGCTTGGAATTCTTTTGTCGACAGTGAAGCATGAGATACTTCACGCTTTAGGCTTCTCGATCAGTCTTTTCGCTTTTTATCGAGATGCAAACGGCGAACCTCTTACTCCAGAGAAGAAAATGGCAAACCAATGCAAAACACAAAGTGAGGATACTTGGCGGAATTCATTTTTAAATTTTTTTTTAGATTGCAAGCTCGTCAGTGGAGCGATAAAGTCATTAAGACGGTAAAGCGAAAAAACTGGAGTATACGAAATGGGACAATCGAACATGAAGTGCAAATAATGGTTACTCCTCGTGTTGTCGAAGAAGTTCGGAAGCATTTCAACTGCTCGACTTTAGAAGGTGCTGAACTTGAAGATCAAGGTGGAGAAGGAACCGTTCTCACACACTGGGAAAAGCGTGTTTTTGAGGTTTTAAAACAATTTTATACTTTCAACTTTAAAACGCTCATTTCAGAACGAAGCTATGACCGGGACTCACACGCAAAATCCTGTTTATTCAACACTTACGCTTGCGTTGATGGAAGACACAGGATGGTACACAGCCAATTATTCGATGGCCCAACCATTGAGCTGGGGTAAAAACTTAGGCTGCGATTTCGTTCAAAAATCATGTAAAGATTGGATTGACACCAAAAGAGCTATGTTAGTTTTTTAAAATCACTTTTCACTTCACGATCGTACATTGCCCCTAGTAACTAATGACAAAAATTTTTAGGGGAAAATCAATTCATCCTTTTTGTGACAAAGTGAAAGTGGATCCTTTAAAAACTGAATGTACTTATGACCGAACATCAGTTGCTCTCTGCAACCTTTTGAACCATGGATACAAATTACCTCCAAACTACCAAGTAAAATGGGTTCTGTTCACAATTTCTTAATATCATTTTTATTTCAGAATTTCGACCACATACCAAATGTTACCGATTCGGAAATAGGATATTATGGAGGGGTCGTAACTCTTGCCGATTATTGTCCGTACATTCAAGAATTCACTTGGCTCGCACAAAATGTTGTCATAAGAGGTTCTCATTGTCAGTACCCTGAAAATAATCCACGTAAGTCAAATAGTCTTTAAAAAGAAATATTTTCTATACATGCTTTTAGATCCTGATAAAAATTTCGCTTTGGAAGATTACAGCGAAGATTCCCGTTGTTTTGACCATACCAATAAAATGTGGGAAGAAAAATCGTGTAATCAGTCGAAACAGTGGCTTCATTGGGGTTCTGGCTGCTACAAATTTTCATGTGAAGATGGCCTCCTCAACATAATTGTACGCTTGATTAAATCAAAACGAATTTTAACTTACTACCTTCTTATTTTTAGGTACATAATTTACTTTTCCATGTTATTACCCTGGCCAAACGATCAATATTCAACTTTTTGCCAACGGATCTCTTCATAAGGGTGGTTTGATTTGTCCACCATGTGAAGAATTGTGCAACGTAAGTTTTTTTTAAATATTAGTCACCACTTATTCCGGAAAATCGAGAAAAATGACCCAAAAATCACTTAAAATTCTATTCGTAGTTTTGGTTATCAGGGTGGTCATTATTTTATAACAAATTATTGCCGAGCTTTCGAAAGTTTAATTTCATCCTCAGGGCTGAATTTGTGACTAGATTTTATACAGCATTATTGATTATAAAATTTACAAATTTACAAAAAACGTTTAAAATATATTAACTTTAAAACTTTAAATTATAAAACTTTTAAAGAAAATTTAAAACAATGAACTTGGAATTTTAAAAATGACTAAAAACTGAAAAACAATAACCGAAAGCTCGGCAATAATTTGTTATAAAATAATGACCACAACCCTGATAACCAAAACTACGAATATAATTTTTGATGGTCGATGAAATTAATCTCAGAAAACTTAAAATTCTGTTAAACACTCAAAAACATGATGCAACAGGTGATACTTCAACAAATCGTGGAAAATGATCTATAACACCGTAAAAAAGACGTTTAAAACCAAAAAATCTGATAAAAAGGGTTTTTCTCGATCAAAATCGAAAAAAAATGATCAAAAACCTGTTAAAGAGATGCTGAGTGACTCAAAACCCGTTCAAAATACATTAAATGACCTAAAACTCGCTAAAAAGATGTTAAAGCCCTAGTACCTGATTTAAACGGGAGTTTCTACATCTGAAAATCAAAGTAAATGGGTTCATGTGACTTAACGGTACCATATACGCGCATGCGCAAGCCAGCAGAGGAATGCACATGCACGAGCTTCCTCCTGACGATTAGCCGCGCCTCTTTTGTTTTTTTAGTGCACTCCTCAAAAACAAAAATGCGAATGTGGGACTTAGTGAAATCCAAAAAAGAAGTGATTCTTGGATTAAGAAAAAACAAATGGTTTGAGGATAGCCAAGTTCCATTCCATCTTCAATTTTTTTAAAAAAAAACTAGAGGTTAATTTTTTCCTCGCGCTCGTTTAATAACACGAGGGTATTAGTTTTTCCTCTCGCAAGGAAAGCTTGTTTCATAAACGAGGGGGTTTTTTTTTTCCTCTTGCAAGGAAACCTCTTTTGGAGAGAAAAAAAATTAACCCCTCGTGTTATCAAACTACAGTCAAACCTGGGTTATACGAATCTGAGTTATACGAAATCTGGGTTATACGAATTTTTTCCCGGTCCCGGCGAAATCCCCTTTATCCCATACATTGAAAGTTAGTTATACGTTGAGTTACTACATATACGAAACCTGGATTATACGATACGTTTTCCCAGTTCCTACTTTACCTGGTTTATACGAATTTCATGTTCGATAAGGGGAAAAATCGCGTATTTCTCTGCTTCTTCTCGTTTTCTTCAACAGCTATGCAGATCATTTTTCTATCTTACGTTATCAACTGTTAACTTTTTTATGGTGGCACACGTGAACATCCACTGTCGCTGCGATGTGACAACGTGGATTAGTGTTCCCACTCAACGCCACCCACCGGCAGAAAAATCCTTACCAATCGACATGAATTTAATCAAGGAATGCTAACTGAGGCTTAATAACTGGAAAAAAAACGAAGAAATGCTTTCTTACAAGGTCCTAAATGTAAAAGTCTGAGTTATACGAATTTTTTCGGCGGTCCCTTGCGATTTGTATAACCCAGGTTTGACTGTAGTTTGAATTAGGCAAATCTCAAAGATGAATTTTTGAAAAAACGCGGGAACTAAAAACATGAAAGCTCGCGCATGCGCGCGCTATGTTACCGTTAGGTCATTTGTACCCGTAAATGACTAGTTACACAATGCCTTCTTGTCTCCAAACATCAAAACTCGTTTTGATATGACCAGCCTCCACTATTAACACTAAATTGTGAAGTAAAAAACTTTAAATCAGCCTAAAGTCCTGGATTCCATTGTTTCTGGTTATTTTTTAAATCAATCTTTTCCTTGGACCCCTTGGCATGAGCCAGTAGACCCCCAAGGGGTTTGAGAAGCTCTGCCTTAGTAAAATAACGGATAAAAGTAGAAAAGACCTATCGATGCATGGGGTTATCCCATTTTTTTTTTTTTCGGAGTTCCTTAATAAAGTAAACTGAGACAAATCCTACCAAACTCAAGTTTTTTTATTTTTATATTTTTTTTAGGCTACGTCTTGCTTGCCTCAAACAAAACCGAACCAATAACCCACACCTACTACGAAGATCTGCTCGTTGCGGCTCTCCAGCGCTCTTCTTACCGCACCTTTTTATTTAATGTCTCTAATTATTACATTTTTTTAATCGGTTTTGTCAAAACTGTAAAAATTGAATTGGGCTATTGAAAAAATTTACCTCAATGAGGCAGTATACCATTTTTTTAAAATTGTGATATTACAAATAAGAGAATCGACATATTTTATATAGGTTCAGCGTCTAAGGATTTTTTTTCGTTTGTTTCGTCTTTAAAAGTTAGGAATTGAAAGCTTTACAAGAACATTCTATTGTATTTATGTTGTTACCATTAATTTTTATGTATTTAAGTATTGAGTTCAATTTTGTTACCTCTTTTTATGTGTAGTAATTTATTCTTAAGGTATTTCTGTGCAATCTGATCTGGAACTATAACGAGATGAGTAGCAGCACTCGTTTTGAAATAAGACTGGCTATTTCAGTTATGATTTAGATATTCCTTCCTTTTATTTTAAGATCTTTGACCCAGCAAATTTGAAATGGGCCTAAATTTTTAGTTTCTAACATGAAAGCCTGCTTAGTATGAAACCATTCAGTATTTGGTAGTTATCACTTTCACGAAAATGTATTTATCCCACACCCTTTTGCAGAAGCTGTGTTCAAATTTAGGATTAGAATCCTTGTTACAATACACACCTTTCTTTCCTCGTAATATGGCCGATTTTTGAGCCACTTTACTGCCTCATGATATTCTTTAATTTTAAGTTAGGCCCGAGGGCCCATTAAGGTTTCTAGGGAACAACAAATAGAGATGGTAGCCAAAACACTGAGGAATAAACGTCCTTCACATCTTAATAATTGTGCTCAATGTTTGGTGTTTTCTGCTAATTTTAATTGTTTTCATAATTTCAATTAAAAAAAATTGTCAACTTCGCTCAACTAAAGATAACTCTGGTCTATTAAAAATTTTCAAAAAAGAAGGAAAAAACTTTAATTTTATTATGTAATATATCATCAAACTATATGCGTTGAAACCAGAACGTCTTAGCAAACTTGTAAATAAAAATGATTTTTTAAATATATTTTTTTGCTCTTGTAAATAACTCAGCTTTTATGTAACTTTTTATGCAATTCTCATTGTCATGACATTCCACCAAGAAATTATTCCATTTTTTTTCCTTTACTTAAGCTTATCCTGTGTACTTAAAATTGAATGTTGTACAGCATATGTGTATATGTTATAGGGAAAATGTACAAAACCTATTTTGCTGTAAGATTGTTTTTTTTGTACTATCACCTTTGTCCATTTTGCAATAATTGCTGAAATTGCCTTTAATTTAAATTTTTTGTTAACTTTTATAAGTTAATCCAATCTGACATTTTTTGGGTTTGAAAACCCGAACGATTATTGCCCACTAAGGACTCATCACTTAATAAAATCCATTGGAAAGGTACCTACGCTGTAAAATGATTTAAACTTGGCTTTAATTTATCGCCATTTATGGAAAGCTTAGAATTTGAATTTGATAGTACAAAAAATAATTATTGGTGTATAATACATCTTACCACCATATTTTCTATTATTTTTATTTCTTACCTCGTAGTTTTTTTATTTTTTATAATATGTAATATTAAAAATCTTCAATTATGTTGTATACTAGGAATTAAAATCTTCAAATTAATGTAAGCAAAACTTTGCTGTGATCCTTTGTACCTCTGTGATCTATAGGAAAAGCTATAGAGTAAGAGCTTAAAATAATAATAAAGTTGTATCTATTTATTTTATTATTCCTAATACCCTTTTGTTTAATCTCTTATCAATTGGAAGAAATCTTCTGTTTATCTGAATGATTCAGAAAAAACTGGTTAAGGACTTTTAGCTCATGAAACCAAGCTGTTCTATAAAAATTAGAGACAAAGTTATTTTCCAGAAAATATTAATACTGCACACAAGTTATGACAACGAAGATCTGGTTGGGGACGCTTTAAAAAACATTTTACCCAAACTTCAAATCGACAGAAAAGAACTATTTATAACTTCAAAACTTGGTTTTGTTAAAACAATTTGAAAAAGGGAAAATAATTAATTTTTAGCCCCAGGGAACAAGGAAGAGATAATGTAAAAAAGCATTAAAACTTCTTTAAAAAGCTGCAGTTGGCATACATCGACCTTTATCTCATCCATTGGCCGGTGCTGGCAACCTGAAACCTGGTGACCCTAAAAATCAAACCTTAAGAAAAGAATCCTGGCATGAATTGGAATCTTGCGTCCGAGAAGGTCTAGTGAAATCCATCGGAGTTTCCAATTACACAAAGCATCTGGAAAATCTTTATTCATACTGTACTATCGAACCTTCTGTAAATCAGGTAAAAAAAAAAAATTAATTAATTAATTAACCATTTTTAGGTGGAATACCACATTCATTTTCGACAAAAAGACGATTTTATGAGTTTCTGCAGTAATCGGAATCTTCTTCTGCAAGCTTATTGTTCTGGGAGGAGACGGCGGTTCACTTTTGAATGACGAAACGGCGCAGAAAGTCGCCCAAGAACTCAAAGTGTCGACTCCTCAGTTACTCCTCCGTTGGTCTCTTCAAAACGGTTTCGGTAAACTCTAATATATTTAGTCTTTCTATCATAGAATTTTAGCCGTCATCCCTAGATCGAGAAAAAAAAAGAAGAATTGAAGAAAACGCTCAATTAAATTTTGTTATACCCCCTGAAAAATGAAAGTTATTGATCAAATTAAGACAAGAAAAAAGTTTGATTGGAATCCTGAAAATTGTATAAATTCATGTAAAAATTTATAAAATTTGAGAAAAATGCAAGATAATTCTGTTTATTTGTGGAATTTTTCAATTTTTGGGACTTCCATGTCTTAATTTTTTTAAATAACTACCAAAGAAAAGTTATTGTGTGCCCTGTATGTCATTTTTTGAGAGAGGGTCTCCAAATTTTTCAAAAATTTTTTTAAATACTACTTTTTTTAGCTGTCATTCCTAAATCGAGAAGGAAAGAAAAGATAATCGAAAATTCAGAATTGAACTTTGTAATCCTCCTGAAAAAATGTCGCTGATTGATAAAATTTCAACCCGAAGACGATTTGGAGGAAACGCTGAACTTGTCGCCTAAATAAAAATGTCACTGTGCGATACTGTAGTTTCTTTAATAATTAGCGAATATGAAAAATTAGACAAAAAGGGAAAACCGAGAAAGGAAAAGAATGGACGATGCTGTCCGCATTTGTGGTCGAATCCGAAGGAAATTTCAAACTCGTCTCTATGGCCACTGGGACAAAATGTTTAGGAAGGTCGGCCGTCTGCCCTCAAGGAACCACAGTCAACGACAGCCATGCTGAAGTAATTTTATAAAATTTTAACATTAAATA
Source organism: Orius insidiosus (assembly GCA_014119065.1). NCBI lineage: Eukaryota > Metazoa > Arthropoda > Insecta > Hemiptera > Anthocoridae > Orius > Orius insidiosus. Next base: position 12,675 of record JACGAQ010000935.1, read on the forward strand.
ATTTTCATTTAGATTTTAGCTAGAAGAGGCTTTTTAAAATATTTAATGGAAGAAATAGCGTTAATAAAAAATAATGAAAATTCATTTATTTTCTTTAAAGAAAATGAAAGATTGAGACTGAAAAATTTCAAGTTGCATTTCTTCACAAGTCAAGTTCCGTGTGGCGACGCCTCAATAATTGAAATGACACCAGACGAAATAGAAAAAGTATCTCATTTATTAAGTCAAGAATTGAATTTAATAGATTTCAGGTTGGAGAAAAAGAAAAATGAAAATTAACGAAGAAATTGTAAAAAAGATAAAATTAGATGTGCATAGAACTGGCGCTAAACCTGTTAAACATGGGATGTCTCAAGATCCAAAAAAAGATGGGGTCGAGTACCACAAAAAAGGTGCTGTGAGGACAAAACCAGGACGTGGCGACCCAACAGATTCACTTTCTTGCTCGGATAAAATTGCACGCTGGATTTACACAGGAGTCCAGGTTTTTAAATTTTTTTAAAAATTTTATTTTAACTTTTTTTTAGGGTGCTTTAATCTCAAATTTTATTGATGATAAAATAGAAATAGACACAATTATAATAGGAGGAGGTTCTCCTTTTGATGAAGGAGAAATAAAACGATCTTTGATCGAAAGGTCGAAGTGCACCTCCGCCCCTAAAATTTATCAAACAAAAATTGTCTTCCAAGATTCCGAAAATTCGACAAATGCAGCAAAACCAAGTCCCAAAAGTCTAATTTGGGTCAATGGGTAAGTAAAAAAAGATAAATAGCTTGGTCAATTTTGTATTATTTTCAGAAAAGTTGAGGTTGGAGTTGAAGGGAGAAAACTTGGAGCACCAAAAAGAACTGGCACAAATGCTGCTTATCAGTCTCAAGAAAAGAAATTTTCCAAAATTTTATAAAACTGGATAATAAATTTGCTTCAAAGACTTACATTGAATCGAAAAAGTCTGCAGTAGCATATCAAAAGTTGAGCGACGAATTTAAAAACAAATGGAAGCCTGGTCTGTCGATAAATCACATTTTCAACAATTCAAAGCTTAAAAATTAATTAAATTTTAAATATAACATCAAATAACTTACATTATAAATTGAAGCCAAGACGAAGTTAATAAAAACCAAAAAATCATGTTGTAATATTCTTTTATTCGAAATTGATATAAAAAGAAAAAACGTTTTTTTACCATAACAAATTTTGTATTAACGGATTTTTTTAAATTTATCAATATAGCAATAAAAATGACTCCTCAAGCAATTTTTTTTGTAAAATGGAATTTTGTGGAATGTTAAAAGTGCTTATTTATAATCAAAAAGAATTTTTTTATTTAAATCTAATTATTATAAATAAATCACAACCGATCCTTTAAAAACCAAACACATTTTTTTTTTCTATGGTTTCTAAAACGAGCTTACGAATGGCTTTGATCTTTCTACTGTTAAGAGACAAAACATTGATTTTTTTCTGTTTTGTACTAACTAACAATAAATGAAGGATCTTGGCCTTTTTATATAAATTATATTTACATTATACACATAGAAATTATACAACAAAAAAATTTATAAGCGATGAAAAAAAAAAGATGTATCAATATGTGAACGGAAGTTTTTTAATTGCCCAAAATACAATTTAATATTTACACTGAACTTTAAAAGGAGACTACGATGGAATTAGGTTTTTTTTCTTTTTTAAGTAACGGAGGATCTCTAAAAAATATTATATAGAATCAGTCTATAGATCATTAGTAGAGATTGAGACTACGATGTCATCATATCGGCGGAGGCGAGGCTGAAGTAAGAAAAGGGCCCTTTAACGCATCATTTACATCACGCCTAAAGAGCGAGAGATTTTGAGTAAACCTGAAATTAAAAAAATTAATCAAAAGTTTTTACAACTCAAATCTTTTAGTTTAGGCGAAAAGTTTGATGAAATTGTCAAAAATTTTATCTCTCCATATTCAGAGGGGTAAAAATTGCAACAGGGGAAGGATGTCAAAAAGTGTTTTTTAACCATTTTTATCAAATATCTTGAAAACTATGAGGTTTATCGCAAAAAAATATTCAACATTATATTTCAAACAAAAAGTGTTTAGCACATGATCTTGCTAAAATGTACATTTTCAGAGTTAGGAACCGTCAAAAAGGCTTTTTTTTTTTTTTTTTTTTTTGTATGTCAAAAAGTAAAATTTTTGATAAAAAAATTGTGGACGGCAGAGACGACTTGGATAAGTTTCTAAATAATAATGACTTTAAAATGAGCCTAGTATGGGCTCTGTCAGATAAATAGTTTTGAATTTGCAGAAAACGAGAAAAATTATCAAAATCAGAGAATTTTGTTTAAATTACACTGGATTTTAGCCCATATCTCCATAACTATTCGTTTTAAGGAAAAAATTGATAAGACATTTTCTATAGGAAATAGTATGAAGATTAATTTTGTGCTCAGTCTTTATCTCGCTAGGACCAGTGGTTACTGAGTTATTTGATGATATGTCTAAAATTTTACAACAATCCGTTTATTGTTGGTTTTTAACTACAAAAACTCACCTTCACAAGGTTATGTCCTAAGAGCTTTTTGTTAAATTTAATGTAGATTACTTTTGTAGTATATATTTTTGCGCTAACCTAATAGTTTTTAAGATATTTGATAAAAAGCGCTTTTTGACAACCTTTCCACCAAACCCAAGGCTCAAATGACTTTTTACAACACATATGGGCACCAGAAACTTTATTGCACTGAAGATTTTTTGGTTTAATTTTAGTGTTTTTGGACAAAAATCTGAAATGTAAGAGTTTTAAGACAAAATTTTACTTACCTATCTCTATTTTTGGTCAATAAATTCCTTTCAATATCTTCCATTAAATTTTCAAACCACGTAGCCATTGCAGCCTGTTTATCGGCAGGTTGGCTCCTTATAATATCTTCCCTAAGTTTATTAAAATACTGAGGAAAAAAAAATGTTTTTAAGAAAGAAATGTTGAAAAAAATTCTTACGTCTTCATTTAAAAGTATCAATCCTAATAAAGGTCTGGACATTGACCACTGATTTCGACAATCCTCAAACATAATTATGTTTATGACTGTGCTAAGAATTTGATGAAGAATTTCAGGATGGAGTTCCAAAACTTGAAGAAACATATCATTCTGAGGCTGGTTGACACCTCGCCTCTTTTTGTTCTTTTGTGTCACTTGTTTAAACAAATAAGTCACAATATGGTCCAGGCTAGCACAGCATCCAGTACATACAAGAGTATCTACAAATAATTTTAGAATCAGAAAAATTTTAATTTTGATTTTTACCGAGAGCTGTAAGACCTTCTGATATCGATTGAAGAATATAAAAAAACATAGAAGGTTGTAACGTAGCCAAAAAACTCATATGATCTTGAGCTAAACATTCTAACAACAAATAATACGTTTGCGACAGTTTCGGATAATCCTAAAAAGAACAAAATAATAAAATAAATCAACAATTTATCAATTTCTTACTAATAAATCCATTAAAGGTATGCTAAAAAGCATTTTAACGAATGTTTTAAGGGCATTATCTAGCGCGTCGTCGCCATAAAGTCTGAAGACACCAAAGTTGACGTAGCTTCCGCACAAAGCGGCTTTCAACATTGAAAAACAAATAGAAATCCCTTTGAGTTTCATCGCATACATTTGATCCTTAGGAATGTCAAGAACAGTTAAAATATTTGATCCTAAAAAAAAATTATTAATTTGAATCTTTTTTTTTGTTGAGGACATACCGTAGCTTGAGATGACTTTACTGGCTTCTCTGAAGAGCAAAATTCCGTTGGGAGAGGAAACGTCGAAAAGAAGCCTTTGCGATCTGTTCTGGACGAGTTCAGCGAAAAGTTTTAAAACCGGAGTTGTCACCTGTGGCTCCATATACCATAACTCGATCGCATGAAGCAATATCGGAGTATACGAAGGATAACTATTTTAATACAGAAAAAATAATTTGTTAAGTAAAGAAGAAATAGTCTTCGCCCACCCAGGCCACAGTTTAAGAAAATAAATCAAAACTACAAAAAGAAGAAAATTTTGGTAAAAATTGGATGATAAAAGCATTTTGGGAAAGACAGACGGTGGGACCACAGAGAACCTAGCGATTGATAATTAACATCAATTTTCCGGGATTGGAAGACCCTCTACCAAAAACCATGCATAGGGGGTAATACAATAACTTCTCTTTGAGAAAGCTAAAAACATACATCCAATCAAACAGCATCATATATGACGTTTTGTTGTTACACGCGAAGGCAAGACCTCGTAGATCCCTCGCTAAGCCAATCAACGCTTTTTTGGCTTCCTCAGGCGCAAAAACCGGCGTCCCCGCATTCGCCAACATCGCTCCAATCGACTCAAAAGCATCTATAAAAAGAAATTAAACTGGGACATAATAAAAATTAAAAATATACTTGTTAATGGTTGCATAAATGTCGTAAAACGATCTTCATCTTCACCCAAATCGACCATAAGTAATCGACCTAATGAAGTATAAAGACGGAGCGACATCGCATTTCGCTTACAGAACACTATTACCGAGAAAGGGGAAATGTTCACTCTAAAAATAAACAATTAGGGTTTCAAATAAAAAATAAAACTCAACTCACAGTATGGTTATTAAGCATAAACTGGACCTCCTCAAGTTTAACAAGCTTCCTAACACAACTATAACCAACAGTCAAATCATGAAGAAGCTGCAGCGTTTTACATATTATGTGCTCGCTTCTTCCCCAGTATTTTAAGTTGGTAATTCTGTATAATAAAAATTAATTAAAATGCAAAAAAAAAATAACAAACATTTTTCTGACGAATATACTCAAAACCATGGACTCGTCGTTAAGACCTAACACTTCTGAAAGACGTCTGTAGACTTTAGAATTTTTCTGGACCTGATCGCCGACGTAAATTTTTCTAAATTGTTCAAAAAAACTTAACATTGCTAATTCTAATTTTTCGCAGCCACCTTGAGATAGTCTAGAATCTGTTAGATTCATTAATTGAAGGACTCTAGAAAAAATTTAAAAATAGAAGAAAAAGTGAGAAATAACATACCGGCAAACTAATTCACCGTCCATGGCGTCATGTTCGTCGTTGCTGTTGAAAGAAACTCTTCCGCCGATGGCAGCGCCGATGATATAAACGAGCCAAGTGAGACGACCTTGCTGAATTTGTAGCTCGATTTGTGGCTGATGCGGGGAGGAAGAAGCTCCTGATAAATGGTCGCTGATTGATCGAACAGCTGGACTAGAAGAGCGCACGTTTTTTGGTATTCGCACCTCCCGATGACTGAGAGGCGCTCTAATTGCTGTTGGACCATCCCAAGATCGTCTAAAGGATCTTCTAACCCCTCTCTAACCACACCTGCCGCAGATTCGAGCCTTGAAGTTATATAAGTGGAAGTCACTTCAGGCGTGTACGTTTCTAACAAATGAGGCTCAATCGCCTTAACATAAGGAACTGAGGCAACCATTCTTTGCCAAAGACTTAAAAGATAATGTACACTATTCGGAGCAAATTGCCACATCTGAAAAAAAATTAATACCAACATCCAAAATCACAATTTTCAAATTACCTGTAAACTTTGTACGGTAAATTTAGCTATCAATTGTATGGCTTCTCGATAGTTTTCAACCATTACAAGTTCGCCTAGTTGATAATTCGACTTAAGCCGAGCCAAAAGCCGACAAAATTCATGGTAATTACTAGGATCGCTAAGCCCCTGGAAAAAAGTTAATAGAAAAAAATAAAGGTTAAAACTCATCCAAAAAACATGGAGGGTAATACAATAGCTTTATTTAGGAAATTAAAAGCTTACCTGTGGGTTCTGCAAAATATGTTTAACGCCATTTACCAACTGGGTAAGAAACTCTGCTCTTTCCGAATTGCTAAAAAGGGACCTTCTGACTGAAGCAATCTGAACTAAGCATGAAAGCGCCTGAAAAAAAAAATAAGAACCATTTTCCCCAAAAATATAAAAATTTTTTTTACCAAAGGAGATAATGAATTTGGTAGAGAGTGATACATGTCAAAAAATAATTTAAGCGTAGTAAGTCCAAAAACGCCGGCCTCCACGACGTCGGTATTTGTACCGTGCAAATCGTCGGAACTTTCGTCGGTACTCGTACCGATAAAATCGAAAGTAAGACAATTCCGAGCTAATCTCAAAAGTTGGATCATAAGTCCATGCTGAAAACCAGAATTATTGCGTTGTTTTTAAATATTCTTTGATTTATTACTTGAGCTTCATCGTTGAAGTTTAAATTTTTACAGTTTTCACTCGCAGTACCCAAAAGAGAGCACGAAAGACGGAAAATTTCAAAGAGTTGAGTATCCCGAAAAGAGGAAGCAATTTTTCGATGTTTGGTTAAAGATCGATTTGCATCTGCTTCTGATATTTGGTTCATCTCGCATGTGAGATGAGAAAGAAGCTGAACACCAATCATGCAGTGTTCAACCGATCCCTGAAAAAAAATTCTTCTTTAGCATTGTTGACATAATTTGTACTGGTATGATTAAAGTTAACTTTGGCCCAAAAGACACATTTTTCAGGCCAAAAAATGATTTAAAATAGGTTTCCTTACTTGTAGAAACTTAGTCACATCGCTGATAACATTGCGAAAAACAAATTCTTCTTTAATGGTATCAAACCAACCAAACTTGTTATTTTTGCGTACAGCGTGACCAAACCTTGAACGACGAAATTCGCCAATTTAGGCCTCGTCGCCAAATAGTTCAGAACATAATTTCCTAAAAAATTGATTAACTATCAAAATGCACAGATAAGCGAAAATTACTTATGTCAATTCGTTGTTGGAGGCTGACGCCGTTGGCAGTTTTCGATATGAGCTTTGTGAGCGTCGTCGCCGCCAGAAGTTGAGCGTAGCTCGAGTCGCCTCGATCGAGCAAAAGCTGGCATTTCGGGAGCGTGTTCGACTCATTTTGAAAGTTGACCAACGCCTTCTCAGCTGCCACACGGACTCTTTGTTCATTCGATTCATAAAGTTGCTTACACAATAACTCAAGCAGTTGTAGCTCCTAAAATGATACAATTATATAAGATCAAAATTTGCTAATCAATGTTTTTTTTAGCACAAAAGCTGTTGAAACCAAAAGACTAAAAATCTTCATTTCATATTTATCGCTAACCGAAATTTACCAAAATGTGGGAAATATCTAGTTTTTTGAAAACTGATCATAAAAAGGCTTTTAATTCCGGGTGTGGTAACCCCCCCTCCCTCGAGAAAAGTGTGAAGGTCGAGGTGCTGTGTGTCAAGCGATGATGTTTTGAGGATGCGTGTGCGGATGCTGGAACGCGAAATGTCGTGCTGTGACGTGAGTGTCGCAGATGTTGAGACGTTCGTTCCAAGGTTGAAGTTCCCAATTCAGTGGGTTGAAGAGGTGCGGAACTGCTGAATTCCTTCAACATCGGAAAGAAATTCTCGACATCTGCGACAGTCACGTCACAGCTCGACAGTTCACGTTCCAGTATGCGCACACGCGTCTTCAAAACATCATCGCTCGACACACAGCACCACAGACCTTCACCCTTCTTTTCACCGTGAGAGGGTGGATACCACAACATATGATCTAAAATATCCTCAGAGTTAATAAATCAATCACACACATCTCTTTCTATCATTGGCTTTGTTCCAACCGCAGTTTGAAACTCCTAGAGCATGCGCAGAAGGACCTGTCAAATCTGAAGTAATCTGACTTCAGATTTGACAGAAAAACGATTCGACCGACATCAAACATGACGCCCAAATCCTTCTACGCATGCTCCAAGAGTTTCAAACTGCGGATGGAACAAAGCAAAGAATTTACTCTCGAAAACGAATGATTTATTTCATCCCATAATAAATTTTCATGATATTTTTTTCTGCTTATTTTATTGATCATATTTTTTATCAAGATTTCTCTGGCAAGGCACTAGATAGGATTGTGTAGGTTTTTGTCCATGTAGATAGGATTTTCGGTTCCTCAGTTTTTGACCAAAAACCCTTTTTTAAGGATTTAGGTTTATACTTAGTAGAGTACCTACTAGATAGGATTGTGGAGGGTACTTAAGGTTTATAATAAGTCATTAAGCACAAATTATTATGAAAATCATTGCATGCATCCAAAAAATGAGAAATTTTTGGTTTAGAACAGAAAGTTGGAAAAATAAACGGATAGAAGAAAATCGATTTGTTTTTCTTGTATAATTGGCGTATAAAATAGGTTTAGGGCGGAAAATTTTAACGGGGATAAAAATTTCATTTATTTCAAAGAGTAAATTGTGAAAATAAAACGGGAAAAAAATGAAGGGAAGTCGAGAAAATAAATTGGGAGAAGCAGCCCCCAGGACGGGCGAGAGGGTTGAGCGGGGAAGAGCCTCGGGTGATGCCGTCCCGGCCGGGTTCGGAAACGTCCCAAAAATACGCCAGAGGAACCACTGACTAAACGAGATTTTACCACAAAAAAACCACTTTGATCATTTTTTTACCATTCTGCCGCCACGGAAATATTTAATTTCAACGAAAATACGATGTAAATAAGGAGTTTGTTTACAGACTCACCTGTTCCTCGGCCATTTTTGCAGCTTCCCATGGGCCATGCATCGACTGCAGCGCAGTCTAAAAACATTAGAAGCGAAAAAAAATCAGTGTTGCCACATCTTTGAAAACCTCACTTTAAAAAATATTATTAAACATTTTTTAAGAAAGTGATGATATGAAATTAAAGCTCTCTTTATAAAAATATTTATAGTTAGGCTTATTCATTTTCATAAATATTGGTGCATGTATTCATATTCATTCATAAATCTAAAGTTCATAAGAATGCTAATATGAGTATTTGTGATGCCTATATCATGCATTCTGATAAAATGGCGCCCAACTCTGCACAGTGTAGGTTATCAATTCAGGAAGGTAATCTGCAACTGATAAGTTGGATATCAAAACCAGCTCTTTGAGCTCTTCAAATTGAACGGGGTAAGACGTTTGAACTTTTCAAATTTAAGGCCACGTGGGTTTTTTCCACGAGCGTTTGAAGTTCCAACTGAAGGTTTTATTTCTTTTAAATTTAGATCAAATTGACGGAGCGAGAAAAGAGGTCCCCGTTGTTGCTATGGACGCGCGTAAAATATCCTCAAAATTTTCAAACTTTTGAGGGAGGCGTGGTCTAATCGATAAATCCGGTTTTTTAAAAAAAACAGCTGGTATTTCCCTTTTTCAGCTGAATCTTGTTCAATCTTCCGGTACAGAAATCAAATATTAACGTTAAAATGTACCTTTTGTGATATTTTGAGTTAAAATCGAGGTTTTTGAGGTCGTTGTACCATTTTTGAAGAGCGAAATCGAATAACAGAAATAACTCGAGGATACATCAATACTAGGCTTTTTTATTTAGTTTTTCTTCTCTAATCCGACCTTCAAGTATTCCCGAGGTAATCCTGACTTTCTTTTTTCTTATAAATTTCCGTTTTCCATTTTAATTTTTATCAATTTTCTTTGTTTACTGCTTGTAAAGATGATTTTTCTTGACTTTGTTGAACTTGTTTGTATGATCAGAAAGAATTTTTAAAGATGATTTATAGGCTCCTCAAGGCGTTTCTATTGGTCAATTTCCAAGAAGACCAGTTTTTTGGGAAACAAAATTATTATAAACCCACTAAGCAGAGATTTTTTTTTAAATCCTGGAAATAAGTATGGCAGGGAAATAAAAAAATTTGGCGCATAGAGCTAGTTGAATAGCTCTTTTAGGTTTTTAATGCATTTATTTTTATCATTTTTAGGTAGATTTTTTATTTTTTGGGAGCAGCCCTCAGTATCACTAAAATGATAAAACGTAATTTTTTGGGGGTTAAAAAAAATCTTTCAATCGCTAAAAGCAGATTTTTTGGCTCTGAAAATTTCAGGCATTCAGAAAAGATTATTTAGATAATAAAATAGGTAATTTAGAAATTTTGGAGTCAAAATGCAGCTAATTTTTTCCACTTCCTTCAGTAAAACTTATACAGGGTAGTTTTAATTTTTCGTGATTTTTTCACACTTTTCCAATTGGTTAAAAGAAAAGATTAAAGTAGGAAGTAAAAAACAAAACAAAATTTGAAATTTGTGGTCAATACTTGTTTTGCTTAATTTTTTAAAGCCTAAAATACAGGGTGTCCAGAAACACATCTGGGAGAGCGTTTAAAAGTGTTTTATGAAAAAAAAAATGTAACCCCCCCCCCCCCACTAATTTAAATCAAATTTGATGGTGTATTTTAAAATGCGTTTTATACAGGGTGCCCCTAACCGTCTTGTTGTTTAGTTTGCATGAGAACCCTATTTTATTTTAGATTCGTAATCGCCGCAAAATTTCAAGTTGATTTTACTATTCATATCACCATTTTTTACAACTTTAAAAAATGTCAAATTTTAGCGTTTTTTTGCACTAAAATCTGTTGAAATCGACCTAAGAGACTCAATTTCTGAAATTCCACTTATTATTGTCCGAAGGTTCCAACTGTCACAAATTCAAGCATCTTCACATTCTGCATCACGAGATCATTTTTTTTCAATAAACCAAGAAAACCATAAATTTTGTAAAGCTACAGCGTCTTTTGTAGTTGTGCATCAAAAAAAAAAAATTCCGTTTAAAAATCTAATTTTCAGAACTCAAATTTTTATTTCAGGAATGAAAGTTAGCAGTTTTTCAAAGGAATTTTTCTTCCGGACCATAAATTTTGTAAGAGCTACAGCGTCTTTTGTAGTGCATCAAAAAGAAATTTTGGTTAAAAAATCGCTAATTTTCATTTCTGAAGTAAGAAATTTGGGTTCTAAACTTGAAAAAAGGCCTTTAGCGACGACATCTCTGATGCAGTGCAAAGATGCTTGAATTTGTGATAGTAGGAATTTCGGACAAAAGAAGTGGAATTAAAAAAATGTATCTCTCGATTTTAACGGATTTTAGCGCAAAAAAATGCCTAAGTTTGACATTTTTTAAAGTTGTCAAAAATGTTCGTATGAAGTCAAATCGACTTGAAATTTTGCATAGATTACGAATCTGAAATAAAAAAATAGGGGTTCTCATTTGAAATAACGAAGTTTGGTTCTGTTGGGGGCACCCTGTATATCCAAACGCATTTTAAAGTTCCTTCTGATATAAATTTCACCTGATTTAAATTCAGGGGGGTTTACATTCAACTTTTTCATAAAACCACTTTTTAACGCTCTCCCAGACGTGTGTTTCTGGAACCTGTATAGCTTACTGTTGACCCCCCCCCCAAACTGTGGATCCCCCACATTTTTTGAATGTTGGCTTAAAAATAAAAAAAAAAAATAAAAAATAATAATAAATTTAAAAGAAGAAAAGATATCTACCTAAAAAATACAATTTTTAACGTCAAAATACCCTTCAAGGATTTAGTTCTACTACTCCAGAAGTCCTCAAGCTTGTATCACTAATATTTTAATTTCTTTAATTAAAATTGAACATTCAATTTGAGCTACTGTCAAGGTCTTATTAGTTATTAAAATAATGACGGCAAAGGTGAATTAGTTTTATTATAATATCTTATCTAGTTTAATAATCAATATTGATAACTGGATTCGAAAAGCAATTATTTTGTAATGAAAATCCTTATCTTTTATTGTAGTCTGCAAAAATTTAACAAAGTTTGTTTTTACAATTTTTAGTTCACAAAAATGGCTGAGCGGTTCAATTTCCATGATCAAGTATGGGATCAGAGCACTTACGTTGGGAGGTTCAAGTATTTCGCTTGGGTCACCGATATGAGGCTCAATTTCGTCGGTGACGATGTTTTAGACCGTGCGCAAACTCTCAGAAGTCTCTATCTGTAAGTATTATAAATTGATCGAAGCATTATGTTTACTTCATAATATTTTAACTGATTTTTTTGCTGTCTTCCTTGGTTTTTTGGCCCCAAAACTCCATTTAACTGCATTTTTGCTTGTTTTTTTTTTTCGTTCTTTGGGCAAGAGGAACCCTTTTTCTCAGCTTTTCATTTTAGAAACACTCTTTTTGCTTTTTGTCCTAATTTTTTGGGTTTTTGCTCATGTTTCTCAATGTTGATCGCGATTTAGGTTTTATTTCGTTTTCCTATGTTTTTGACACACTTTTTTAAGGAAACTCACTGATTAAGATTTTAAGAAGTTTTATTTCTCTCTTTTTTCTTAGCGCCTACTTCACCAAAGTCTTGAGGCTTCAGTTTATTCACCTTTTTGTAAATCTGATCCTTCCTAGAAACCACCTTTTCTCCTGTTTCTGGGCGTTTTCTTGATTTTTTTTTTTTCCCAGCAAACCCTTTTTACCTGATTTTAAGCAGTTTTTTTTTTGTCTGAAAAGACCCAATTTTAAGGAATTCTCCTTATTTTGCACAGTTTTAGGTTGATTTTTTGTGTTAAAATCGCCATTTTTGCTGGAAGTTTTGCTGATTTTCCTAATTATGTCGTGAAACATTAATTTTACTCTGATTTTGAGCATCCCTACTGAAATAAAATCCTGGGTACACCCCACTTGTGCTAATTTTTCATTGAAACTATTTGCAGCCAAAAAAGGGAGCCTGCTGATACAACTCGTGAGCAATTGCTGTATGCGAAGAAACTTTATGATAGCGCATTTCATCCAGACTCCGGTGAAAAAATGAACGTTTTTGGCCGAATGTCTTTTCAAGTTCCCGGCGGAATGCTTCTCACGGGAGCCATGCTTATTTTATAGGTAAGCTTAGAAAAAATGAAAATATGTTAATTTTCTTCTTTTTGAAAAATAGGACTGTCCCTGCGTTAGTATTTTGGCAGTGGATGAACCAGTCTTTCAACGCATTGGTTAATTATACGAATCGTAATGCGAATTCTCCGTTGAGTACTACACAAATGGGAGTAGCGTACATGACAGCGACATCTGCGGCCTGCGTTACCGCCATCGGCCTAAAGAGTTTTCTCATGAAAAGATCCGGCCCGCTTCTTCAGGTTCGTTACCCCTTAAGGTATCCTGAATATATATCGAACCCATTTTTTAATATCGTTAACAATTTCAGCGGTACGTTCCATTCGCTGCGGTCGCCGCTGCAAATTGTGTCAACATACCTCTCATGAGGCAAAATGAGTTAATAAATGGAATCGAAGTTGTCGATTCGGATGGCAACCCTGTTGGAGAATCAAGGGTAACTTTTCTATTTTACTTGCTTGTACCTTACATTTTGTCCTAGATTGCTGCTGCCAAGGGCATTAGTGAGGTCATCATCTCAAGAAGTTATGTGTGCACCTGGAATGAGTAAGCTTAGTTTTTTTTACTTAGTAAACTCTTGAATTTTAACATTTTTAGCCATTCTTCCTATTATTATGGAACAGTTGGAAAAGAATGTAAAATTTAGGCAAGCAACATGGTCGCATGCACCATTCCAAACGTTCATGTGTGGAGTCAGTTTGACCCTCATGGTTCCAGCAGCCTGCGCTCTTTTCCCACAAAAATGGTAAAATCACATTTTCCCCCTTTCTTTATTAATATTTTTTTTTTTAATTTTCAGTTCTATCGAAACTAACACAGTAAAGAAATACGAAGGCGAAAAATATTCGAAAATGAAAGAAAAAATGGGCGATAAAGTTCCAGAAAAAGTTTATTTCAATAAAGGGCTGTAAAAAACCGATTTCAGTCAGAATAGGCAATAATTTTAGTGTAGAAGTCAAATTTTAAACGAAAAAATCCGGATTTAGTCAATTGTTATTTCTATCATTGTTCTTTTTTTCTAGTCTCTATGATTTAAATTTTTTTTTTACTTATTTTAATTTGTCATTTGTCCTGGAATTAATTATAGTCATGAAGACAATAATACAAAATGTTGCACAATGTTTTATGTTTGTACCTTTCGCAAAGAGATGTTATTGTGACACCCTCAAAAATGATCAGCAATCTTAATCTTTTAGTTGTCAGTGGTGCCGGCCGTCCGTCACGCTTTTCCAGAGCACTTAAGTGCTGCAGTTTTCATCTGATTTTGATCAAATTTTTGCAGGATCTTTCGGGCCAAAAAATTTGGAAAACTTTAAAAATTGGTTAAAGGGATGCTATTGGCTGAAAGATCGTGGATACTTTTCCAAATAGCAGAAAAGGTGGTTAGACAAAAAGAAAATGAAAAAAAAACTCAAATATCTAAAATCTGGTAAATTTGGTGTTTCTTGGCTGAAAAACTGTATAACTCTGTAAGAAGAGACCCTAGACCAAAATATTGAAGAAAACGTCCAAAAGTGTGGGTTTCTTGGTGAAAAATGATTTTAAACCTCACGAAGTGGGTGATTCTTGACCAGAAAACCGCAAAAAATGACCAAAAATCCAATAAAAGTGTGTTGTTCCATTGAAATTTTGCAAAATTTGGTTGCCAGGCTAACAAATTTAGGGGAATGTACACAAATGTTGTGAAATTGGTGTTTCTTGAGCAAAAATGGAGGAGAACACCCAAAATATCAGTGAAAAGGGTGATTTTTGTCCGAAAAACTGCGGTAAACGAGGGTATCTGGAGCCTTGGTTAAAATGTTGAGGAAAGCTAATAAAATTAGGTATTCTTAGTCGAAAAGCTTTATAATATGGATATTAATTTAGATCATGCTTCGGCAACCTGCCTAAAAAGAAACGCCTTAAAATCTTGCAAAAATTGTTTTTCTTGGCCAAAGAAAACGAAGAAAAAGACCAAAAAATTTTGGGTTTTCTATGCCCGAAAAACTGAATAGACGCCCAGAAAACACTTTTTCTTCGCCTATAAACCGAGAAATTTTGCCTGAACATCCGAAAAGAAATCTCTTTCAATGGTCAATTTGACCAGTGGTCTTAGCCTATCAGCCACTACATACTTGACAACAGTGCTCTCTTGTATTCCAGACTACCTTTCATTCTAGAAGCTAGTTCTCCAATTCAAGTATAGAATGCGGATTTCTAAAAGTGCTTATTTTCTTATCAGCTCTTATCACCAGCGCCTTCAGACTGTCAACAATAATTTAATTTGCCGAATTTAATTTTTCATGTTACATTTTAATATCTTCCACTATGAATTCATTCACTTTTCGACTGACCCCATAATTAAGCGACAGGTACTTCTTATCTTATCTACACAATAATAAAATTATACTTTTCCTCAAATTGTTGTTACTTCTTTGTAATTTAAATAAAGTGGGTAGAGTTAAAATAGTGAGCTCCTATTTAGGCAATAATCAAGTCAATTTGTTGAGTTTGACGGATCTTCGAGGACGAATATTTTGTCCCCACTTCTCCCTTGAACCAAGCAGTAAGTTCAAAAAATTAAAGTGTTTCAAAGACAATGTAATCATCTTGTTTTGCTCAAGAACTGCTCAACCGATTTTGATTTTTTTGTGCCAAGAACTAAAGAGATCTAATTTTTATTTTCACTTTCGTAGGTACAATGGCTAAAATCGACAAAAATCTTCTTCCAATTAAGGCTCATTACTTCTTCTTCATGTCAGGTTGGTTACTTATTTTTAAACAGAGTTGGACCTAATTTACCGAAAATTTGTTAAAAAATGAATTTTTAGAAATTATTTAAAAATTTTTTTAATTTCTAGACATTCATATATGAATACGTTCATACGAATACTGCCAATCCTGCTTTTAAATATAAAATGGATGTTCTAAGATAAATGTATTTTTATTTCAGCAATGGGCCCAATACTTCCATATCTTCCGGTTTTTGGAAAATGCTCGGGATTTCAGAAATAGCAATTGGAACCATTAATGCGACTTTGCCGATTGTTAACATAGTAATAAAACCAATTTTTGGGTTTTTATTAGATTATTTTAGTAAGAGTCGTAAAGTCATATTTATGTCGATGTTATTTTTTACCAGCATCGTATTCCTTATGATGACTTTAATTCCGCAAAATATGACTTCGAGAGGCACAATGGATTGCCATCAGTTGAATCATTGTAAAGTAAAGTTTTTTAAAAATATTTTATAGTTAAATTTTGAATCTTGGTTTTTTTAGAATGGAAGAAAGGGCTTTCGTAGTGAATTTTGTGTGTGGCAATGTTCCGAAGGAAGCATTGAATTTGAAATTTTGAATTTGGGGAACAATAAAACTTGCGTGCTCAACGATTTTCCAAATTGTGGAAATTCTACAGAACTCTGCGAGTTAAAATGCCGATCTGTAGATTCTGGGACGTATATGAGTTGGCCATTTTGGTTTTTTGTCATCTGCGTCGCTTTGGGAAATGCTGGATACGCCGTCTCAAATTGCCTCAGCGACGTCATTTGTTTTGACGTTTTAGGTTGAATTTATTTAATTTTAAAAATTTTGAATGAAAATTTTTCTTTCGTAGGACCAGAAAAGGAACACTGTATGGAAAGCAAAGATTTTGGGGATCAGTCGGATTCGGCTTTGTCGCATTCGCTGGGGCTCTTCTTCATTATTTTTTCAGCAACAAAAAATATTCATCGTACGATTACTTGCCTGCTTTTCTACTTGCGACATTTTGTATGATCATCGATTTGTTATGTTGCTTAAAATTAAAGGTAGTTATTATTATAATTAGGTCTATGATTTTATAGGAAAGTTTTTTTGACAACTAGTCCTATAAGGACTCCATCAGTGCCCAAGCAGGAGCTTTGAAACTGGCAAAATGAGGCAAAACTTGAAAATCTAAGGGTTTTTCAAAAATTAAACTCTGTTTTCTAAACTCTTTTCTCTAAAAAAAATGTGTAAGACATTTTCTATATAAAATTGCATGAATATTATTTTTGTACTTAGTATTTGTCCTGCTAGGACCAGTCGTTTTCGAGTTATTTGATGATTTCATGTCTGACATGCCATAAAAAAAATTTGACACCTCGTAACTACGAAACCTTTCACTTTAGCAAGTTTATGTGTTAAGTACTTTTTGTTTGAAATTTAATTTAGATTATATTTGCACTAAATATGTGTTGCTCTAAACCTTGTAGTTTTCAAGATATTTGATAAAAACTGTTAAAAACCCTGGTGTAAATGTGGTGGACCACTGGACACATAGTGTTGTCAAAAAAACTTTTTCCATAAATTGAAACTTTCCTTATCCTTCTTATTTGCATCACACTGAGACACTTGATTTTCAGCTTCCACCTATACCGTCATCTCCAGAAATAATAAAAGACGCTTTAAAAGTTATTAAAAAACCTCAAGTCGCCGTTTTCCTCGTTTTCTCTACTTTCGTAGGAATGTGCGATTCGATCATGATATTTTTTCTCCTATGGTTAGCCATTTTTTCTAAATAAAAACATAATTTAGTCTATTTTAAGGCATTTGGAAGATTTAGCCAAAGAAACTGGATATTTCGATAGTATTGTTTTGCTTGAAGGTATCGTTATTGCTGTAGAAACCTTATGTGGTGAAGTCGTCTGTTTTTTTCTTGCTGGTAAATAATTTACTTACGAAAATACTGATTATTATTGTTTTCTTGTAGGGAAAGTTATTAAAAAAATAGGACATCCAAATTGTATAACATTGGGCTTCGCTATTTATGTTTTACGATTTTTCCTTTTGGCTGTTATGCCAAATCCGTGGTATAGTGTACCAATTGAGCTATTTCTTCAAGGCCCAACTTATGCTCTACTGTATAATACGGTTGTTTCCTATGCTAATGTTGTCGCCCCACCAGGAACTTCAGCTACTGTTCAGGGTCTTGTCGGAGGTATGGACGATGGTTTAGGTTTCGCCATCGGCAATCTTCTCGGTGGTATCATCCTAAAGCTTTATGGAGGAAAAAAACTTTTTATTATCGCTGCCATATTTGCTTTTTCCTGTTCAATTCTTCATGCCATTTTAAATTTTAAAATACAAAAATACTTGAAAAAAGAAAAGCATGTTGAACTAGTCCAAAGCCCTGGTAAGTATTAAAACATACACAACAAGAGAATAAAATGTTTAAATTTTAGCAAAAGAAGAGATTGTCCCTGTTCAAAATCGAACTTTGCTTCCCAGAAAAGCAAGCATGGAAAATTTCAGCCTCCCTTCAGATGAAGAAACACTTAGTAAGCTTTTTATTTGACTTAATTTTTTTTAACGTTCAATTTTAGGTCATTTAGTGTCAAAGAATTGACCCATAAGATCTTTTGCTGCAACCCTAATGCTCATTTCTTATAGATATTAACAATGTAGATTTTCATACTTTTGTATTCCCTGTCTGTGATAAAATTTGTACTTACAAAAATTAACATTTTAAATTTATTTATTTTTCCCTACTCAATGTAATGTTTTTCATAATTGAATGTATGGTGAAATTATGTTTTGGAATTTGGTAACGCAGAAACTTTCTACGTAAAAAGTTTCACTGATTTGAGCCATGGGATTGGCAGAAAATTCCGGTTTTCATCCATTTTTGTGAAATATGTCAAAAACTATGAGGTTCAGCGTGAAAATAATTTAGTACTAAATTAATCTACATTGAATTTTCAACTAAAAGTGTTCAGTACTTAACACTTTCAACGCGGCGGCCATATTGCCGTTCCTCTTCAGTCGACGGATAGTTTATTAACTTAGCTAAAGTGAATCGTTTCGGAGTTATGAATCACTTTTTTTTTTTAATCCAAGGATTTTGTTGAAGTAACGCAGAATTTTATACCCTACGTATCTCCTTAACCATTTGTTCTAAGAAAAAAAATGTATAAAATGAATTTTTAGGAAATCGCTTAAAGATTAATTTTGTACTTAGTCTTTATCTTGCTAGGACCAGTGGTTTTTGACTTATTTGATGATTTCACGTTTGAAATGCCATGAAACGATAATAACTTTTTTGACATCTCGTAACCGCGAAGCAAGGTATGAGCTTAGTTCTGTTTGTTGGAAATTTTATTTAGATTATTTTTTAACTCAATATGTTTAGCGCTAAACCTTTCAGTTTTCTAGATATTTGATAAAAATCCCCGTTCTTGACACCTTTCTTCTCCAACTTAAATCGAAAGGTTCGTGTCTAATTGCGCTGTCCTACATTTCATTGACTGATTCCTGTCAACAATTCTATTTCAACGATAGAATTTAAAACCAGGATCATTGACCTAGAAGCCTATCAACTTCTAAACAAGCAAGTCATTTACATCGTAATAAATTAATATTTTATTGCAGTACCAGACAGCTTTCAACGGATGAAGTTTCTTTATCGATAAGAAAGGCTAAAATCGATATCATAAATGACAAAGATAATTGGTAATATTTACCTCAAATTTAAAGTTTTTAACTTATAAAACTTATTGTGCAATAAGAAAATTAAAACAAGACTTATTGTAATGAATCATCAATATTTCAGAATATTCAAATTTAAAGAAAATAATGGTTGCTTTTCAAACATCGAAATTGTTATCAGTAAATTCGATATATCAATCGAATTCCAACTTTGGCAAAATGTGAAAAATGATTAAATCGCTATACATACTTATGGAGGTCTTGCTTGGGAACTTATGATTGAACTATATAAAAGTTAAATTGGAGAAAAGAAAAAAATTTTAACGCTTGATTTGTTGTAGACAACGAAATCTAGTGGCCACAATAATAAAGAAATTGTCAAAATCTTTATATTCTATTATTAGAATTTTTATTGAAATCATTTAAGGTTTTGGTGGTTCTTAAAATATTTTGTAAGACTCTCTTATAATTTTAGTGAGCTTCTGAATTACTTAATTTGGTTTTTTCTTTTTTTTCCCCCCTTCTGATTATTCTTCTGAAGACATAGGAGTTACATAAGTATCAACTTAAGGCCAAAACTTGTTTCTTATCTTATCATGCAATTTGAATTTCTTTGTGAGGTTTTTTAATCTCTCCTTATGTTCCCCTTTTTAATCTTTGACAGTTTAAATATATTACTGTGATTCTTCAGTTTAGAATGGCTTCGATCGACAAAAACCTACTGCCTGTGAAGGCCCATTATTTTTTCCTGATGGCCGGTAAGGTCTGCGAATATTTCGACTTGAAATTTTCCATTTTATTCCAGCGATGGGTCCGATACTTCCGTATCTTCCAGTTTTCGGGAAAATGCTTGGGATTTCGGAAATTGTCATTGGGACAATCAATGCGACGCTTCCAATCGTCAATTTAATCATCAAACCAATTTTCGGATTTTTATTGGATTACTTTAATAAAAGTAGAAAAATTATTTTTATGTCAACTTTATGTTTTACAAGCGCTGTCTTCCTTTCAATGACTTTCATTCCTCAAAGTATGGAATCCAAAGGCTTTATGGAATGCCACGAATTAAATACATGCAGTAATAAGGTACAAAAAAAAAATCATAAGTTTTAGCTTTATGAATATATTATAAGAATTAAAGACCTTTTTAACATAATTTAGTGTCATGTATTTAACAAGAAACCAAAATTTATGATATTACAAGCCGAAACATATTTTGTGTATGAGGAAGAATTAAAACAGATGTTTTCATTCTTACATCCCCCCGCTTTGGAGACAATTATTTCGAAGGAATAATTGAATAAAAAAACTTCTTAACTTCTTTCTTCTTTCTTCAATAATTTTTCCTTAAATAAATCATAACATATTTTTTCATTAAGTTTCATCAATTTTCCTTTGTTCTATTCCAATGTGTTGATAGGATGTCCTCAGTCTTGATCGTAGATATAATAAAATAATGATAATGATAATAATAATCCCTATCTCCACGCAAGTCTTCTTGTAAGATAGTATACTTCAGCCATATAAGACGATATAATAAAAATGACCATATTAGGCCCAATACAATAATAATAATATCAATTAAGTAATGAATAATAATAATTCGATCTTGACGATACAGAAGAGTCATCCCTCACCAATGGATTTGTCTCGAAATCTTGAGCAGGGAATTTCCCTTGTTGAATTTTGATTTTCATTCTTGAATTTTCATTTTGATTCTTGAATTTTGATTTTCATTCTTGAATTTTGATTTTCATTCTTGAATTTTGATTTTCATTCTTGAATTTTCATTTTCAATTTCAATTTGTGTTGTTTCCAGAGAATTTTTTTTTGTGATATTTTGTTCCGACTTACAATGAAAAGATCTTTAAATTTTGGTTTTATAAGAATTAAAGACCTTTTTAACATAATTTAGTGTCATGTATTTAACAAGAAACCAAAATTTATGATATTACATGATGATATTACATGATGAAAATTTTTGTACTTGGAAATGCCCACAAGAAAGTTTTGAACTAGATGTTTTAAATTACGACAATAAAACCTGTGTAATAAATGGATTTTTCAAATGTAAAAATGATACAGAATTATGCGAGTTAAAATGCCAAATAAAGGAATCTAATTATATTAGTTTTCCTTTTTGGTTTTTGTCTTCTGCGTCGCTTTGGGAAATGCAGGATTCGCCGTTTCAAACTGTCTCAGCGATGTCATTTGTTTTGATGTACTAGGTAAAACTTAGGAAAAAATTTCTGTTTTTTAAGTCTTTTTTTAGGACCTGGAAAGGAAGATTTGTATGGAAAGCAAAGAGTATGGGGATCAATCGGATTTGGCTTTGTCGCATTTTTCGGTGCCCTCCTTCATTTTTATTTTAGCAACAAAAAATATTCTTCGTATGACTACATGCCAGCCTTTCTTTTAGCTACATTTTGCATGATTATCGATCTTTTATGCTGCTCAAAACTCAAAGTAAAAAATAAAAGAAAAAGGAACAAATTAATTAACGTTTTTAGCTTCCTGCTTTACCGACTTCTTCAGGAATAATCAGAGACACTTGGCAAGTTCTAAAGAAGCCTCAGGTTGCGATTTTTGTCATTTTCGCTACTTTTGTTGGCATATGCGACTCTTGTATAATGTTTTTTCTTCTTTGGTATTGTTTTATTATTTTTATGTTTTATTTAAATTAAGTTTTAAAGGCATTTAGAAGATTTAGCAAAGGCGACAGGTCATTTTGAAGGCATCGTTTTGCTCGAAGGAATTGTCATTGCTGTAGAAACTCTCTGCGGAGAGGTTGTCTGCTTTTTCCTAGCTGGTAAGATAATTTTTCTAAAATTATGTTTTGGAACATTATTTTTAGGGAAAATGATTAAAAAATTTGGACATCGAAACTGCATCACTTTGGGATTTGCTATTTATGTTTTGCGATTTTTCCTTTTGGCTATAATGCCAAATCCATGGTACAGTGTACCAATTGAGCTATTTCTTCAAGGCCCAACGTATGCTCTGCTGTACAATACGGTCGTTTCCTATGCTAGTGTTGTCGCCCCGCCAGGAACTTCGGCTACAGTTCAAGGTCTTGTGGGAGGAATGGATGACGGTTTAGGTTTCGCCATCGGCAATCTTCTAGGTGGTATCATCTTGAAGATTTATGGAGGGAAAATCTTATTTTTCATCGCTTCCGCTTTCGCTTTGTTTTCTTGTATTCTTCATTCGATTTTAAATATCAAAATCCAAAACTACATCGACAAAGAAAAACAAATCGAACTAGTCTCAAGTTCAGGTATCAAAAAAAAACATTAATATTAAATCTATTCATCTATTCATTTTAGAAAAAGTCAAAGTGCAAATAGTTTCGATGATTCCAAAAAAAGGCAGCTTGGAAAACGTTGGCGAATTAGATGAAACTCAAGGTATGAAGTTTAATTCAGAGTTCGGCGTATACACATGGGCAGATTAGGTCACCACTGTACACTAAAGCCAGAAACCTTCATTTTTACAGGATTCTTAGGAGTTTTCCTAGGCTTTTAGACTGAGGAACTCCATTTTTATATGATTTTCAGGGGTTTTTCTTAGTTTTTAGACTGGGGAGCATATTTTAGAGGATTTTTGAGAATTTTCTACGGCTTTTAAACTGAAAAATCCCTTTTCTACTGGATTTTTGGAAGTTTTCCTAGGTGTTGCACAAAAAAAATTACAATTTTCTTAAAAATCGGAAAAAATTAACTTCCTGTTTTCTTTTTAAAAAAAATCCTTAAAATTGATTTTTTGAAAAAATTATTCAAAAATACGATTTTTTTAAATCATTAGAAAATTTTTTATTCCAACTTTCCGGACAGACCTCACATATGAATGTGAATATCAATTTATCAATTAATTCATATCAGGTATATGAATAAAATACGAATGTATTCATAAGTTTTTGCTTTTGAACACATTCATGAATATGCCCAATGGTTTAATTATTGGCTTTATTTTCTGTTTTAGATCCTTTGATGGAGAATAATTCAAACTAGATCGTTACAAATCTCTCAAAACTGTGATAACGTTAAAATATGAAAGTCTTTAAACATTATATTTTTTTATTGAAAAATAAATTTTAATTTTGTACACAACTAAAAAAGTGAATTATCACAGAATAACTTTTTTTGAAATTCAAATTTCACATCATGAACTCTAATGTTGTGTGGACGGACTGTCCTGAAGCCGAGTCGACAGCGAAAGCGGTAACTTCGGTCCCACCGAAAATAAGGCTGACGACGATCTCTCTCATTTTAACCTCACCAGTTTTTGGAAGGGTTAACCTCAGTTTCCCGCATCGATGGACGTTCGGATCCGTTATAAACTAAAATAAAGTTATTTTAAATTTAATTTTTTAAATGTTTACTTGTGCGCTTTTTGAGACAGTCGCATAAACTTGAAGTACAATTTCGGACTGTTTGGTCGAAGCCGGTGTATATTTTTTGGACACTTTTTGCCCCAATGAAACAGGCTGCCCAGATTCTATCAGTCTTTCTAATACGTCCACACACCATCTTTGTCCACCTCGAATAACCAGCTTGTCTATAAAGATTATATTTACTTAAAAATAAATAAATTGTTATAATAAATACCTATTGGGTGGATACCATTTAAAAATGGCTTAACTACACCCAAACCGTACGTATGAGTGACTCTTCGGGAAGAAATTACCGATGGGTTCATACCATACAGAACTCCTCCTTTTAAAACGCTCAAACTAACAGCCTAAAAAAAATAAAATAATAATAATAAATTATAAGGGCTTATGGGCTTTATCACTGTTTTTATGAATATATTTCCAAATCTGGTTTATATTAGGATAATTAAAATAAGTACTTGAGGTATAATAATGTTGACACGGTCTGAAAAATGGTCTTTGATGGCTTCTTGTAATATTTGAGATTCAGAGAATCCGCCGACTAAAAATAAATAGTTGATATTGTCATCCAATCTTCTGCTTGAAAGTATATTTTCTACATGCTTTTAACAAAGAAGAAATTATATTTAAGAAAAGAAAGATAAAAAGGTTTTACCTCAATTATTTTGTCTAGTGTGCTTTTGAATAGTTGAAACATGAGAGATGGGTGGATTTTGAGGATGCCTTCATTGGACCAGGAGAGTTCAGGGCGAGCGTATTTCCGTACGGCGGCTTCGACTTCTGTCCCTGAGATCTGACGGAAGAAATCGATGAATGCAAACGGTGGGAAAATGTTGAGCGAGCTCGTCCTATAGGTCGTACAACTTCTTTTCCGACTTTCAAAACTGAGCATCAACTCATTGTATGCTGCAGGCCTTTCTTTTTTAAATCTTTCCATAAATCTCGTGCCAAAAACAGCATCCAGCAACTTGTTAAATTCATCATCAATTCCTAAAGATCCACAGGGCCCACCAGTAGCTTTATGGAGTTCCCTCAAAGTTCCATTTTGAGCAGAAATATTATGAACAGTTATATCCACAGTACCGCCTCCACAGTCCACAACCATATAACTCCCTAAAAAATAGGTCAAATAAACAACCACTCATTGTCCTTCCTACCTGACTTAACAGTTCCATTCTCAATTTTGATTATTTGATCAAAATGAAGATGTCTGCAGCAAATGGAAGCTGCTTCAGGTTCCAATGCTATCAAGAGTTCTTCGGAATTCTGCGGACTGCACAGATCAGCCATGTATGCGGATTCTCTCACAAACTGCTTTGCTTGCTGAGTCCAAAGTGCTGGGACCGTTATGACCCATCTTATCCCATATTTATTCCCTTGATCTTTCAATTCTTTGAAAACTTGTTCTTTCAAATACCGAAGACATTGGCTAAATATCGACAATGCTGACACACTTTTTCCATTCAGCGCATTCAATTGGGTATCTCTGTTTACTTCCTATAAAAATATGTAGAATATAAACCCATATTATGTACTAACCATATTATTGTGCAAATTAATTTTAAACTTGTCAAAATAAAGCCACTCTTTGGCTTCATCTGGGTCTAAATCGTGATAGGAATCTCGTGCCATGTATCCAAATGAATGGAATTTTTCTTCAGGAGTTAAAAGTAGAATGGTGGGTACTTTTTGATTGTTTAGCCCTCTATCACCACCTTAAAAAAGTTATTATTATTACTTTTAATTATTTAAAGTACCTTCGGACTGTCTCATCATATGAATTTGGCTGTCGTTAGGGTGTTTGGCATAAGCAAATGCATATCCTGTGTATGTGGTGCCTATATCGATGGAAACTACGATGTCAAAATCATCTTTTCTTTGTACTTTGTGGTTTTCGACGTTGACGACAACTTTCTCGACAAAGTTGTTCCTTCCTAGATCGACTTCTTCCAGCTCGATTTCTTCAGTCGTTTCTATCACTGGGATATTCACAGGAATTTTGTCGACATAAGTTTCTATTTGATCGGCACATATTATTCCTGAAACAATTTTTTTCAAACATGGAAAGTGTGGTATGTGGACCCCTGAATCCAAATGGGGACCCACAATAGGAGTCCGCATGCTCAAAATTTTGGGATATCCCGGACTAACAAATACCTTTAGTTATGGAATGCTTGGCGACATAAACTTCTTCGACGAGATTGTCGGTTTCTTTGCCTCCTTCGAAACTGCTGTCTGAGCTACATCCTACAGGAGAAAGCCTAGGAGTCATCACGCAAAGTTGGCTAAAAAGAAAATCAAAATTTAAAAACTAACCCTAAAAAACCAACCTGTTAAACGCCTGTGCGAGGCTTTCAGGGTGAGAAGAATGAGATCCAGTTGGAGATATGGAGCCATTGATTCCAGAATCCATAGACACACCCAAAATTCCATTTTCTATCGTGAGTTCTCCTGAAGGAAAAGAGAAAGTGTCTTCAAATACATGGAAAAGGTCATAGGTAGGCTATGCACGATGCATTTGCATAAAAAGGAAGCGCCCATTTAGGAGAGAAAAAAAAACGCTTTCTTTTGAACTTTCTTAAAGGAAGTTATTGCTTTACCCTCACTTTTCAGGTTTTCTGGAAAGGGTCTTCCAGACCCCGTAGGGCAAATCAATTATGGATCTATGCCGATCTCAACTTTGTCCGTGGTTCCGGCCGGCCGTAGCATTTTTTCCCGAACACTTTACGGCCACAGTTTTGACCTGATTTTCACACAACCTTCCTGAATAGTTGAACAAGAAATTTCTCGAGCGATTTTTGAATATCGAAAAAATGGCGGAGATATGACTCTTTGAAATTTTAAAAAACTGCGCTGCGGCCAAACAGTCAGTCCAATTTTCACCAAAAACTCCATATATTTTTCAAGAATTTTCGGTGCAAAGAAATTGGAAAATTAAAAAAAAAATCTCCTTCGAATGTCAAAAAAATGGCGGAGATTTGTCTCTTTGAAATTTTTAAAAACTGCGCTGAGGCCAAACAGTCAGTCCAATTTTCACCAAAATTTCACCAAAAACTCCATATATTTTTCAAGAATTTTCGGTGCAAAGAAATTGGAAAATTGAAAAAAAAATCTCCTTAAAAAATGTCCTCCCCTTTATACTTCCCCCTCCTATATTGCTTCTCTTTAAGGCAGTTCTCGTACCCGTCGGGGCCAGCTCCAGAAAGGTCTTTTCCATCTTCCGATCTAAAAATCTCGAAAACCAATGAGCCAAGTAATGGCACTCGTGGAATGTTTATCGTTTGTTTAATTATCCGAAGACTCTTTAACTTGAAATGGCAAAGCGAGAATAATCTTTAATGATTCCTCGACTTTCTTTTGAAAGTTCATTTTTTTCCCCTTGCGGTTAAAGTCTAATCTAGTTTCTTTTTGGTAGCGTTATGGTTTCATTCGAGTCCTCGTTATATCGAGCCTGGAGGGGCCTTTAAAAGTAAAAGAAGTCGAGGAGTTTCTTCAAAAGGTTAATTGACGGAGAATCGTGGTGTCTTTGGGTCACGAAGATTTTTTTTCGCTTTGCCCCCTGAAGGTGGTAAAAGGAGAATATGAAGAAATCAAGGTAGAATGGTCCTCCCTAAAAAGTTTTCTCAGCTTCCAAAGAAAAGAAGAATTCGCAGCAGAAAAAGCCCTAAAAATAGTTGCAATTTACCATTCAAGAATTTCAAAATTTCAAGAAAAACTAAGATTAACAAGTTTTTCATCCCAAAAATCGAAAATTAAATTTTCAGGCAGAGAAAAATGAAAGTCTTCGCCCAGCCAGACCACACGGAACGGGGGAGAACACCCCAAAACAGCAACTTCTATTTGAAACAGATAAAATTAATCGGTCCAGCAGTACTCGAGAAAGAAGAAAAAAATAAATTCCAAGGTGTACTCCTAACTCTCACTTTCAAAAATCATTTCCCTGAAGTACATCGAAGTTAATTTCTTGCAGAGGAAAAAACCAATCAAGGTAATTGGTAGGATAAAATCGTGACTGCCTCTGGACATTGCGAAAAGGGAGGGAGGATAAAAAAAGGGCAAATTTAATTAAAAGTTAATACGCCGAAGAGTCCGAGAAATTACGTCGGCCACCACGATGAAAAAAGGTATTAGGTAACATCGTTATTTAACTTCCCACGACCTAAAAATTGATGCGTTGGTAATAAAAAGAATACATTGACAACAAGGAAATATTTTTCAGTCGGTTCCAGTCCCCGGAAGCCAATTTTTAAAAACAAAGGTCATTTTTTATGGCATCTGCGGTTTTTTTTAAAGATTATAAATGGATAGTTCACCCAGTTTTATCTTTTGTTTCTAAGTAGGGCAAGCTGGGAGAAAAGTACGATTCTTTTTGGATCGTTGACCCTGAGAAGTCAAAGTTCGTAAATCTTCGGTCTTTTTTTTCTCCCTTCTCTCTCCGTTCAGGCTCTAAATTACGAGCAAATGAGCATTTCACGGTTTTTAACCATGAGTACCTCTTCAGACAATATGACAGAAATGCATTTTATATGAGGCCATTTAGGTTTCACTTTTGGAAATTTTGCTGGACGATATCGCTTGTATCTTGATCGGAAAAGGGAAAGTGGCGATAGGGCGAAAGTCGTGAGGAAGAGGCGATTGGAAAAGAAGGGTTTTGTACGGCGCGGCGTAGGCCCTTCCCACTTGAATAGTATCAAAAAGCGATTTTTGTCACTTTTTATCAAATATCTCGAAAACTA
The DNA here is from genome assembly GCA_014119065.1 of Orius insidiosus. Classification (NCBI taxonomy): domain Eukaryota; kingdom Metazoa; phylum Arthropoda; class Insecta; order Hemiptera; family Anthocoridae; genus Orius; species Orius insidiosus. The sequence continues at coordinate 40,956 of JACGAQ010000935.1, forward strand.
TGAGGTTTAGCGCAAAAGTATTTTATTACAAAAATAATTATTTTTTTAATTTTTATTGCTATACGCAAATTGATTTTATTATCAAACAATTAACCAACAACAGAGGAAGAAATGACTGTGATAATTTCTTCCTCTGTTGTTGGTTAATTGTTTGATAATAAAAATAATTATCATTAAATTTCTGGCGAAAAATGCTTAGTACATCATCTTGAAAAAGTGAAAGGTTTCGGAGTGACGAAACGTCAAAAACTCAACCTTTTTACCCGATTTTTGGATAAATGGAAGGTTCGGCTCATCGTGATTATTGGAAATGAAGCGAAAAGTTGACATGAAAGTGAGATTGACTTGAGTCTTAAGTGAAAGAAGAACGAGGTAACCTTTTTTAAAGAGTGGAATTACATCAGAGATTCTCTTGGCCAACTCCCCTTTTACCTGTTGGTATCTCCACACTGAATAGATGAGGGCCTCTCCAGTCACGCCGTTTGAGCCTCAGCTGTTATTATGTCCACCGGCCGGACACGCGTTATGAGCACAACCGTCGTTCGAATCGCCTCGGAAACGACTTGGGGAAAGAAGAACAATGGATCCAGGGCGGGACCCTGATGCACTATCGACGTGTTTACAGTCGCCTGTTTATTCAAGCTTGTCGACTTGAAGACTTCATGAAAATACGGCACCTTCACTTCTTCAAGATATGGGTCATTTAAATGACAGATCTCGGCCGTTAGATGTAATTTATTCCGCTCACTTATGTCGAGAGCAACTGGGCCAATGCAGAGAAAAATTCAGAGAAAAAGATCAGAGGATTTTCAGGACAAAGGAAAATGCAATTTTAAAATTAATTTTAAAAAAGGATTAAAGACAGCGGATCCGGACAACTTGGAATAGTTTCTAAATTTCATAGCCTTTAAAATGAGCCTAGTATGGACTCCATCCGATAAATAGTTTTCAAGCAGGAGCTTCGAATGACTCAAAAAACGAGGACATTTTTGTAGGGTTGGCGGAAAAAGCGGTTTTTATCAGTTTTTACCAAATATCTCGAAAACTATGAGGTTTAGCGCGAAAATAATTTTGTACAAAAATAATTTAAATTAAATTTCCAACAAAAAGTATTTTGTATATAATCTTGCTGAAGTGAACCGTTTTGTAGTTACAAATGGTCAACAACTAAAAAAAGGCTTGTTTAAATCTTTTCGTTAAAATTACACTTTTTTGGCCATTTCATACAAACTATTTATTCTATAAAAAAATGTATAGGTCATTTTCGGTTTAAAATTGTTTAAAAATTAATTTTATACTAGGTCTTTATCTTGCTAGAATCCGAGTTATTTCATGTAAAATGTCAAGAACAAATCTTTTGACGGCTTGTAACTCCGAAACCGTTCACTTTAACAACATTGCACTTAAAATACTTTTTGTTTGAAATTTAATTTTGTTTATTTTATTACTTTATATTTTTCGCGATAAACCTCATGGTTTTTGAGATATTTGGAAAAAATTGGAAAAATAAATCCGTTGACGAATTGAAATAATTAATAAACTTCTGCATTGATAATATCGTAATTTTATAATGACTATTCTCGACCCTAATTGAAGTTTAAACGCGAATAATGGCAACAATTAAGATAAAGTTTTGGCAGTCAAGGTAGCAATTTGCCCAAGGGAAAGATTTGTCTTAAAACAATGCCAATGAAACCCCAAGGCTTTGGTCAATAATTCTATATTTTTAACACAAAAGGTCGAATTGAAAAGATAAATTTTTAAATCAGAAAACATTCGAGAAAGAAAGAGAATGATGAAGCCGGCGAGAAAAGCTTTTCAAAAGAGGGATTTTAAATTTTAAATTTTTTTTCTCACGAATTATTGATTTTATTGGATTTTCAACATAGAAGGAATAATTAAATCCCATTATTAATCTATTAGACGGTTTTTAAAAAAACCTAAAATCTATTTAAAAATTTATAAGTGGTTCGGTGGCGAATTTAAAATATAATTTTTGTGATTGACTTACCGGGAGGTTGGTCAAGATTAATGGGTAAATCCTTCATGTTTCACATAGTCCTTTGAGGTTCACTTCAAAACGTAAACTGTTCGTGATGTTGGTCATGCTCCTACGCCCCTGGGGCCCCACCACGTCCTTCCTTTCTTTCCTCCGATCCTTCGCAACAACAGGAGGGATGTGAACTTCGTGCTTCCTTTTTTCCACCTAATTTTGTTTGCTTTAATTTACAAGTTTTAGGAAATATTTTTTTAACATCAAGGTAGAAAAGTAAAAGTCTTCAACAAGCGAGGGCCACGAGAGGAGCGTGAATTGCTCAAAGGGTTAGGCGAATCTAATTCAGGAAAAATATTTTTAGGGCCCATATTTAAAATACTTACAACTTTTGCCTAAATGAGATGGCCAAAATTTTCTTTTTTTAAAAACTAATTTGTTAGAAGATGTACTTTTCCTAATTTTTTCAAAGTGGTGGGCCAGCCTCAAAATTACAAAATTCACCAATTTCGGGCCACAAGATATTTCCCGAAATTTCAGGCAGTTAGAAGACCTCTCAGGGCTCCAAAAAAAAAAAAAAAAAAAAAAAAAAAAAAAAAAAAAAAAAAAAAAAAAAAAAATTGGGATGAATACCTGATTTCTGCTGAATTTTTAAGTTTGTTGAATTTTTAAGGGGTCCTAACTGCCTGAATTTTTTTTAATTTTTCAGGGCCCAAAATTGGTGTTATTTGCGATTACCGATCCTTTCTCCCATCCCCTGTGATGTAGGGTATTCAACAACACAGCAGGTGTTCGAGATAAAAACGTTTAAAATCGAATTAGAGAAAGCCTTTAGTTCGTACAAAAAGTCATTTTATAGATAAACCCTTAAAATTATTAAATTGCCTCAATCAAAAAGACCATCAGTTTTATAAAATGATAAATTTTTTTAATGATCAGATTGGTATGGGGAAGGGGTTTCATGAATGAAACAGTGCGGGACGAGAAGAGACTCCTCTCCGTTCCTACGCTCCTAACTCGAAGTGGCAAAGTTAACCAAAGGTTTGCCGCGTTAGGGTTTTTCAAAGCTCGGTTAGTCTAAACGGTGGTTAAACCGGGTATTTCGGTTTTATCTTTTACCGGTATAGCAACGCCACTTGCAGAATTCTTCAATAAGCGACACTTCAGTATTGGATAAAATGAAATAGCTTTGTGCTCCCTTATTTTGTAGAAATGGTGACGTATAGAGCGCAATTTGCGTTGCTGAAGTTATCGATGTATTGGAATTTTGAAGAAAAAAAGTGGAAACATGGGCAAGAGTCCATAATACGGGACAAAATGGTAGAAAAGAAAAAAAAAATCTACCTAAAAGCGACCAACTGGCACTAACTACGCCGGTGGCCCCTCCCTGATGCTCTCTTTCGGCTGTTTCGTACCTACGCCACCTCACCGAGTCTTGGAAGGTACTTGCGCCCCTACGTGGAGTCACTTTTTGTTTTCCGCCGCCAGGAAATCAGAGAACACAAGGAGCTCTAACCGATGCAATTCGCTTCATTTTACACCTATTTCGCATTACCGCAACAATAAATTAATGAAAAGTTAAAAAAGTAGGGCAATTTTTGATGTTCTCAATTTGTTTTAAAAATGTCGTAGTATCAAGGTAGAAAAAATGAAAGTCTTCGCCCAGCCTGGCCTCATGGATCGGGCGTGAAAATCCCAAATTTTTCCCGACCATCAACAACTTTTTTTCTCCAGTAAATTCTATTAGATATAGAGGGTATTTGGTGACGAAGGACGGACGGTTGCAGGAACGGACGGATGGTAGGCACCACTGACAAAGGGGGATTGACCCTTTCCCGCAACATAGATAACCCTTTCCCATCGATCATGGAAGGTGTCCCCTTTGAGAAAGTTGACTGTAGGTCATTGACAGAAAAATTAATAAATCCGTTAGATTCTTCAACCTTCTTTGAGGAAAATATGAAACGCCAAAATAATTGAGTTTGATTTATTTATTTTAGCTCCTTCGCGGCTTCGTGTGCGTTTGTTGCGATGAGGAAGAAAGTCGGAAAAAAAATTGACATGAATTTTTTATTAATGATTCACAAAGAATAAACGATGGAATATTTCTGTGATTTGACTTTTTGTTTTAAAGGACTCCTCCGTTGTAGGAAATAAGTTGAGGGATCGAGTTTGGATTTAGGGCGCACAAATTCTGCCCGGCGATCTGCGTGCATTCCATAATCTGAGATAAACAGCACGAGCCAGCATTGGACGGATCGCACTAAAAAATGACAAAAGTATTGATTTTCGAACGTATAGCTTATTCTGAAGTTTAAAAGGAGAGTTGAGCTTGTTAATAAATCTTAAACTTATGATTAAGAATATACATATTTACTACCACAGAGGGAGAGGCTTCTTCCTGCCAGTCAGAGGGGCCATAAAAGTGTATAGATATGTTGCATAGTAATTCATAAATTTATGTTTTATGAATACATTCACATTCATGAATTTGAATACGCCCAATTCGGCTAAAAAGATTTTGGAAAAAAAAGTATCGAATTACTTACAGGTTGAGAAGGCATTACACAGGACTGCCCGTAGGAGCTGCCGATGTATAAAACCACAAAAAATGTCACCAATTTTAACTCCATTCCTGTGAGGGACTTTAAAAGTAGTATGCCTTTAAAAAAATTTTTTTTCTTATAAACGTGCTAATGATTTTTATCTTCTTTACTTTTTTAAAAAGGAAAATAAGATAGCTTAGAAATACAGATATTGACATACTTAAGATTTATTTATGCGACATTGCAGTAAAGAAAATATCAAGAAGGCCTTGAAAATTAAGTAAAAAAAGGTCATTTTTACGCAAAAAAATCCAAGTTTTCACTCTATTGTGATTCAATTTTCTGTTTTCTACAAAAATCAGCGTATCGGGCGGCAAAGTAGCCAATTTCGCGGTGTCGGGTAGGTGGAAAAAAAATCAACTTTCGAGGAAATTCGAAAGAAAATATTGTTATAGAATGGGAAAAATAGAAAGTGAAGCGATCGGCGGCGAGCCGTAGCTCTTTTTATTGAATCCATCCTTGTTTTCCGACCGGGGAGATACGGGAACAATGACTTTTTGTGTACACACTCCTGCGGTACAATGGGATTCCATTTCAGCTGTTGAGAAACCAGAAAGCCCGCGATCCGTGCCGGACCTCTTGACCCAATAATATGGAAAATCAAACGATCGATCCCGGAAATTACCCAACGCAGTAACGTAGCTAGAACGCTGGGGGCCCTGGTTCCAAATTCAAGGGCCCTTTTATTTTTTCTGAAAAGAATGTTAATATTATACCCTCGACAAACGGTTTTCGGAAATGGGTCTTTAGGACGGTTAGGATCAAAATGACCCCTGGTCTTTTTCGATCATCCGTCGCCATCGGGTTTTTTCAGGAGCATTCCTTGAAAATAGATTTTGTCAACTACACTGGAATTTAGGGTCATATTTCCTTAACTATTTTTCCAAGAAAAAGTGTATAGGTTGTTGGTATTTTTTCTCTTTTGGTTGGTATCAACTTAATGTTTTTTAACACAACTTAACACAACTTAATGTTTTATAACACCAAAAAAACAAAAAGTGTATAGGTTGTTTTCTACAGAAAATTGAATGAAGATTAATTTTGTTCTTTGTTGTTATCTCGCTAGGACCGATGGTTTTCGAGTTAATTGACGATAATGTCAAAAATGTCATAAAAACAAAAACATTTTCTTTGACGGTTCGTAACTCTAAAACCGCCCACCTTTGAAAGCTAGCGTGCTAAATACTTTTTATTGAAAATTTAATGGAAATTATTTTTGAACTTATTAATGTTTGGGCTAAACCTTATAGTTTTCGAGATATTTAATAAAAACCGACCAAAACCACATTTTTAAACCTTTTTCGGTGAAACCCACAGCGCAAATAGGTATGTTTACCACTAAATATAGGCCACATAGAGCAGTTCGGTGTTGGTAAAAAAAGGGATTGAAATGGGCAGACCGGATTGCACCGTACTATGCAAGAGTATTCATAAAGAAATGATCAGGATGAATAATGAAACATAAATCAAAGAACCAACTGTGTCAACAGTCGTTATAGACCGTCGGGTTTATAAATAAACAAAGCGAGCGTTTGCCACGCTAAGGAGAGCGTATCTTTAATAAAAATCAAGGTCGAAACAATGGTATAGTTCATTTTCTCTCCCACCATTAAAATCGTGGGCAATTTATAACGGCGCGGGGTGTTTTTAATCTGATACGTGAATCGCAACTTGCAAGTCTATCCGGGCCCGGGGAATGAATTATCAAAATCAAACTTGTCCAATCTGGAAATTCGACTACCGTTCAGCGATTTTAATCGAATAATTTATTTCTTAATACCTTTCAAAAGCAGGAGTTTCCGGAGTGTAGTCCGCGGAGCCCTTAAGGGTTCGCGTAAAAGCTTGATAAAAAATCGTTGGAAACAGAAAAAGGAAACCCGAAGTAAAAAGCGTTTTTTAGTCTTATAAAAACGAAATTTTTCCTACAATTAGTGTTTTTGAAGGAGTCTGGGCTTCTACACAAAAAACCCTACTTATTTTACTGGTTTTCTGGAAAATTTTCCCTTTTTTTACCCAACTGAGAAACCCCATTCTTATAGGAATTAAGGAGTTTCCCTCGGTTTTAGGGAGGGTAAATCCATTTTTACAGAATTTTTGGTATGTACATATGAGGCGCTCCGGGTACGAAGGGCGAACTCAACAAAACGTAGTTCCGAGATTTTCGCATTTTAAAGTTTCGGTTTTTACGTATTTAAAGGGGAAAAAATGGCGAACTCAACATAAAAATTATATGGGTGTATTCACCAAGAGGTCTAGAATCGGAAAAAAAAAAAAAAAAACTGGAAGACCCTTTCCCAAAAACCCGACGTCGAGGGTATCACAATAACTTCTTTAAGGAAGTTAAAAAAATTAGTCCGATGTCGAGTTCGCCCTTCGTACCCGGAGCGCCTCATATTTAGTAAACTACAGTTATTGGGAGAGGGTCTTTTGCGTCTTTCCTTTTATTATGTTTTAAATTCTTTATACATATTTCCTTGAATTCTGTTAAGCCGCAGTTATTAATCCTTTCCAAATAAGTAAACAGAAAAATCATTTTTAGATTTTAGTCCAACTGGAGACACTGTCTTCGCATGTCGAGCTGATTGATGAAAACAACCAAGTACGAAAGAAGTTTTTATTTTTACATTTTATTTTTTATATTAATTTTTTACAGTTGCAATGAGTGGAAAATTTGGAAAAATAAGCTTCGGCACTGATTCGGACGACGAGAACTTCTCAGAGGCCGAAACGGTGACCATTAGCTCGGAGTCGTCGGATAATGAAGGCGAAGAAGAGCAAGACAGAAAAGAAACCGGGACACAAGTAACCTACAGGGACTTGCCGAGGAAAAAAAGATCAAGCAACACTGGTACAGTTCGAAGGGTCATCACAAGATCACAAAGTAGGGCCCAAGACCCGGACATCTCACTAGAAAATGGAGCACCTGCAGAAAGCGATACTGAAGAAAACGTCGAAAACGAAACAGTAAATGAGCCTGAAGAAGAGGAATTCGAAGTTGATCGACAAGAAAATGAACACTTATTGGAAGAGACTGAAGTTTTTGAACCAGAAAACGAAAACTCGCCCAAGCAAGAATTATTGGAGGACACTGAAGTATGTCAACCTGAAAACGAAAACGGTCAAGTATTTTTGGCAGAGACTGAAGTTGAAGAACCTATCACGCAAAGAGAAGAAACTTCCCTTCAAAATGTATTGGATGCAGCGAATAGCCTTCAGTCTACCTCCTTAACCGAAACCTTGTCTTCGGAAACTTCGCAGACGGTGCAGAAAAACGATTTGACGGTTAATATAAGCGGGACGTTGGAGGACGGGTCGACCGTTCAGCCTGTGAGCATCCTTATTCAACGAGATAGCGACGTTGGAACTATAAACATTCGCTTAGGATCTTTGTCGGTCCAAAGTTCGGAATGTTCGGTGAATGCAGAAACTCTCGCTGTACCTTCCACTTCGTATCAGAGCTTCAACGAATCATCTTTGCCGAAAATGGACGACACCAAACTTTCCTCATCCACCGTCAAAGCAAAAGATCAGTCCAAAGTTAAAAAGATGTCATCGAAAGAGAAGAAAAAGAAGGCATCCAAAAAAGTGAAAAAGGGAAGGAAACACCGATCTAGAAGATGTAAGATTTTTCTTTTGCTTTTAGAAAGAAAATTCCCCCCTCGATAAAGAGGCATTTTTTCGAGTTTTAGGTCTTTTTCCTCGATTCCCTTCTCTGCAAATCCCCTTTTTATCAGGTTTTCGGGGGCTTAACATTTTTTTATCGGGTTTGGTCCCCCCCCCCCCCCATCAAAACGTATATTAATTATTTTAATAAAAAAAACGCGTTTTATTTTTTGTTTTTAGCAACGAGTTCATCTTACTCCTCTACTTCATCTTCGTTCTCTTCCTCTGATTATGGTAAGGCATTTTTATCCCAGAACTTTTTAATTTTTTTCCCTTTTTCAGAAACTACCAGTCGTTGTTATTACCGCGTTGGTGCCAGATGCAGCAGCGACTCCTCCAGCGAGTATTCTTCATTTTCCAGTTCTGATGAAGAATGCACCTGCAGAAAATCGAAAGCCTCGTCAAAAAAGGGAACACGAAAAAATAAAAAATAAACGTAAGACTTCATATTTTTAAAAATGAGTCGTCCACAATTTAAGCTCAATCCCCTCCCTATTTATTTATTGCAAAAACATTATTGCCAATATCTGCTTTCTGTGCAGTTTATTCACCACTTTTTATGGCTAGTTTTAAGTTAGTTCCGTTAAAAATGTGAACTCTCATAGCTTATTTATTTAAAAAAATATTGTTTTGTTAAACCAGAAAATTTGTTAAAATAAAAAGTTAAATTTCGTTATATTTTGTAGTCCGTTGCTCACAAAAACCATTTTTGACTTCCCAATTTGTTTAAAATTCTATAAAAAAAATTTAATATGGTTTAAAAAGAATTTAGACATTCCCCCTTTAAGTTGATCCAGAAAAAAGGGTCATAGAATAAAAGAACAAATCAAATTCCCAATTTACCAGAATTTTCCAATTTTGACATTCCTTACCCTTCTGATTAAACTATTGGACCCTCCAAACGCTCCAAATTGAACAATTAGACCCTCCAAACATTTGATATAAAGGGAACAGAAAATGAAAGCATCGAAAAGTTGGCAATTCAATGGAAATAACAAAGAATCACCGCGACCTTTAACTCAAATCGATAATATGGGGGAATTATCTGATAGGTTTATTCCTGTATTTTTATGTAATTATCCGATCCCGTCCAGTATGTAGAAAATTTCGTAAGTGAGAAAGGAAAAGTGTTAACGTTACTTAACATTCACGCTCCCATTGCTCTTGCATAAAAAGGAAAAAAGTTCAACTTGCAATAGGAGACAATTTTTTTAAACGAATTAAACTTTCGGTTTCATCACGGCTCAATGAAGGCATCATTTTTCGGTGGGCCAAATTTTTTTCTAACAGTAAACTTTTTACTTCCGCATTCATTATATCATGAACTTTCCGGTAATGACACTTTTATAGAAAGACGTCAGATTCCCACAGAATTTTTTTTTTCTACATTTCATGTTGGGAAGGAATAAAAAAGGAAGTAGCGTCCTAAATGTGTTTTTTGAACGAAATTTCGGGAAAGTTACCTTCACATTTTTTTATTCTTCTCCTCAGAATGTTGGCCAATTTTCAAAAGCTCAAAGATTGATTTAAAAAGAAGAAAAAATAAGATCTGTATCTCCAAAGATTTGTTTATTTCGCTACAGCTATTTAAATCTTTACCACTAGCAGGCAGTTTAGGGTGTTCACACCCGTATCCTGTGGTCAGGCTGGGCGAAGACGTTCATTTTTTCTACCTTGATCGTTTTTCTCTCATGATATAAGAATTTCTTTTTTTGACCTCAAACCGCCGTTAACCGTTCACAACATGAGAAGGCCGAGTGATATACATTTTATGAATTTCAATCATAGCGGCACTTTACCACCGTTTGACCTTTTGAAAGGTGAAATTAAAAGAAAACTGTGTGATATTTTTAAAGAAAATTTTTTTGTAAAAGTAGATAGATTTATCTATTTTAATTTTAAGAAGTAAAAAACCTCAAAGATTATCTTTCGCTTGGCAAAAAGGAATTTTTCCGGGCCAAAAGGCCGATGAAAAAGCCCAAAGGATCTTTTCTGTCAAAGTGACCTATAAAAACGCCAAAAAATTGCGTTTTTTGGCCTAGAGACCTATAAAAATCCTCCAAATGTGATAAAAAGGGTTTTCGTTGGCCGAGACACCGATGAAAACGCATAAAAATAGGTTTAAAACTGATTTTTTGGGTTGGATGGCAAGTATTTTATTGAGATTTATCTATTTATGTACGACTAAGCATTGAATGAAAAGAAAGGTAATAACCTACAGAAAATTGAAGGCCGATTGTCACATTTCGTGCTTATAAACCCCCGCTATTATTTATGGATTAATAATTTTTCTTCGCCAAACTATGTTTACCAATTTAAAAATAATATTTCATATTGATATAAACAAAAATTTGGTTTTTCTTCCTTCCCTTAAGACATCGCCGTGTAAATTTTTCATCATTCGTTCGTCCTTGAAAGTCGTGACAAATTGTTAAGTCCACGTCACGATGATATTGATTGTTAAAAAAGAAAAGGTCGACCCTTCTGGCTCAGTGCTGGCTCATTGTCATTCCGAATCACACATGTAAGTACATTTTAAGCCCGGCATTTACGAGTAAATCGATTCGTAGGTAGAAAAAACCGGCAACTATAAATTGAAATTCCATTTTTTTTATGAGCACTTAAAAAAACTCTCATGCGTGGCTAAATTTAGATTTTTTATTGATTTAGGAAGGAATGAGGAGTGAAAAAGGTAATTATGTTTCGAGACATAAGTTTCTTTCCTTGGAGAGTGGAAAGAGGACATCAGGCGTACAGAAGTTTCACAATCGAGGTAAATACCTACAATTTTTTTATTTTTATTTTATTTTTAATAGAAAAATTTGGTAGATAGTCAAAATGTCCCGAGATTCTTATTTATTGGTTCTTAACCTATTTTAAGGTATTAGTGAGATCGCCAGAAAGCTTTTAGTCCTAAGAACGGATTCAACAGGGAAAGTTTGTCTTGAAAGTACTTGTTAATTTTGTATCTTTTACAACCAACAGGTACAAGTCAGTTTTTTTAGAAGAAAATGCCAAAGACAGCAAAACAGGGGAAAGAGTTCGATATTTCGTGTTAAAATCGCGTGTGTCAATTCTCGGATTTTGTACCTCCCCAAACTTTTTTAACTTGGGGACGGTCTTTTTCCTTTCCTGGAATTTCAACTAGTTTGGAACTGCAGGGTCCTTAATTCGATATAAAAAGATCCTCTTCCAGATCCCATCACTCTTCGAGGAAGTAAAACGTAAGAAAATCGGATGATCCGTGGCCAACAATCCTAGATAAAGGGTTCAGAATTCCTCGAGGACGATAGACTGCAGGCAGCTGGGGTTTTTTCTTCTTAACATCGGGTGAAAAGGGTTTTTCTTCGCCCCAAGAAATCAAGGAAGGAACGTGTTTCTTGTGAAAATCGCGAAAAACCAGCAACAAAAAATTATATCCGGTCCTAAAAACCATCAATTGAGTAAAAAAAACTTTGCCAACAACCAAGAAGAAAAGTACTTGTTTGAAGAGTTTCCAAAGAAAACTTCCTTAAAGAGAAGTAACAATATAGGAAGGGGAAGTATAACGGAGGGGATGTACAACGGAGGGGGAAGTATATGGGAGGGGAAGTATAACAGGGGGGGAAGTATAAGGGACCGAAAGTATAACGAAGGGAGGGAAAGTATAAAGGAGGGGGAAGTATAAGGGAGGGAAGTATAAGAGGCTGAAGGTTACTTGAGTCCCAAAAGTTAATCTGAGATTAGGACATGTGTCAGAAGAGTCCCGAGGTAATAAAAAAATGTACGAGTTGAGTCCGGGATTCCCCAAGGCGTTTATACCTGCATTATATTATTGTTTATGTAAAAAATCTATTTTATTAGTAAAATATTTGAATTAAACTAGGAACTTGGAACTTCTTGAATTTACATTATACTGAGCATTCTGATAACATTTGGAAATAATAATTTAGTTCAGTTTAAAATTCGCCTAGAAGTCCAGTCAGAAACTTATATTAAATTCAGGAGTCAGGTTAAAAAAAGTCAAAGGCAAAAGAAGAAATAATATCCGAATGCATGAAAAAGTATTCTGGTGGAGAAATTACAAGACTTCAATACGTGAAATTCCTGGCTTTTAAATTTTTTCCCCAAAATTAAGGTGGAATCAATGTATGTATGCATTTGGATATTGATAGGAAATTTTTTTTTATCAAGAGACGAATTACGACGAATCTCACGCTGCAGACGAAGAAGTTTCAACAATAATACCTAATTTAACACGAATAACCTTTTTATTGTAAATATAATTTGAAGAATTTAAAAATTTTTTTAGGTCTGCTTTTGGGACTCTTTTGGTGGTATCTTTTTTGGGACTCTTTTGGTAAATCTTTGGGACTCATATGGTATATCACCCTAATCCCCCGGGACTCAACTCGTACATAATTTTGGAGGCGGGACTCAACTAACCAACTCCGGTATAAGAAAGGGATAAGGGAGAGTTTAGAAGTTTATTTTTTGAAAAATTTTCGAAGTTTCTTTTTTGATAAACTTTCTAAGGTTTTTCAAGAAATTTTTTAAATTTTTTTAGGAAAAATTTTCCGAGTTTTTTTTTTTTTTTTTTTTTTTTTTTTTAAATTGGTTGAAAACTGTGGCCGTAAAGTGTTCCGGAAAAAATGCTAGTCCGTCCGGCCGGACAAAGTTGAGATCGGTATAGATCCATATTCGAATTTACCCTACGGGGTCTGGAAGACCCCTTCCCAAAAACCCGACGTGGAGGGTATCACAATAACTTCTTAACAGGAAGTTAAAAATTATAGAATCCTAAAATAAGATTTTCTAGGCTGATGGACGAGTGTTCCAATGGAAAGAGACCTTGAAAATCAACGAAAATACAGTAAAAAGGGCGTTTTTCGAGAAAAACTCCTTATAATCGGGGGGTGGGGTTCTTGGCTAACTCCAACGTCTCCGTCCCATACAGTAAACGTAGAAAAAGAACATAAAATCTTGCAAAAAGGGTGTTTTCCCAGGCCGTTAGAAAACGATCATAAACGGCGTTTCTTGGGTAAAAAAAGCCGTGGAATGTTTACAAAAGTACAAGTCAATAAGTGTTGTTTCAGCCTACCAGTTTTTTTCCTTCTTTCTCACGCCTTAATTTAATCAAATTACGATTAGTCTCAACTAAGAAAGATTTACGGCCTTTTTCACGCGTCCATCAAAAGTTAGAGTTTTCAAGGCCTTCTTTTGTCAATGGCGTGTGAACAGGACAAAAAACTAATTTCGTGATAAATGAGGGTAAAAAATCAATTAAAAAAAATACGTCAAAACAATGACGTCAAATCCAGGCTATTTTCAAAAACGGTGTATTTTTACATTTGAATCAGCCTTTTCAGTTAAATAATAAATCTACGGCAGTTTTTTTTGTAACCTGAAACGCCCACTTTGTGAAAAATTAGCTCTTTTACTTATCGGGGATGACCTAAAACATGAACAACAATTCAATAGGTACAAAAAATCATTCATGACCCAGATAAAAATCGACTTGAAAGGCTTTTTAAAAACTTCAAATATGAATCCCTTTAAACTTTTTTAGATTTGAGTTTAAGTTGGTCGTTCTGCATGCATGACGCTACATGGAAAGCCGAGTTTCACTTTGATAGTGGAGATTGTCCATTTCTTCGTGCCATAACGATCTTAAGATTCTGATTTTAGATAGGGTGTAATATTGTGGACTTATAGGGAACTTATATAATGGCCTACCACGATGCTCCTTTTGTGCACCATGTGATATAAAATTATTATGATAATCGTAGTATAATACGACTGTAGACGAGTATCACTCTGTACGGTATTGTGAACCGTGCGGACGAGTGCCGTGAGTTTTGGGGAAGATTATGGGGATATATCTTTGGGGCGATTATCGTGAGCCTTGGCGAATCCTGAGGCCCCGAAAATACTTCGCTCAACATATGTGTTCGCACTACCCAGCCCAGGGCTTATGAAGGACGGAATTGCCTTCTGGATGGCCCATTCTGTAAAAACCAACTGCCGCGAATTCTTAGCGAAAGGGATACATACAGAACTGTAAGGACCGACTTTTTACATAAACATAAGACTCTTTAAGCCTCTTTACTTCTGCTTCGACTTTCCATTAAATTTAAATTATTAGTCATTTCAAAAAAATGTGATGGCATGAACGTAAAGAATCGATATTTTTCTTAAAAAGGTTGGGGTTATAGGGGTGAAAACAGATCAATCCACGTTGAATGGTGAGGGTCAGGAGTCGGGGCCCTAACTTGTTGGTCGTGAAGGGGTGGGTGGCGGCTGGCGATTCGGGGGCGGGAATAGTCACCTAGGAGACACACGGAACAAACAACACAAGAACTACCGATAAGAAAGACGACAGTTCGAGGCGATCAGTTGTCTCCGTGGAATGGTTTTATTGGGATGTCATTTGCTTCTCCCATGACATGGGTTTGGGAAAGGTTCAGATCGACTTTCAGAAACTCCGCAGACAGGCAACACCGTCAAGACATTCTTTTTGACTATGATGAACAGGTATTCCTGATTTCTTCGACATATCCACAATCAACCAGGACAGAAGTTTCTATCTTCCCCATTCTGCCAACTGTCTGAGAAAAAAAGTAACAAATAGCCGCTCAAATGGGTATTTTTCGACAAAAAGATCGAGGATATGGCCGTTTAAAAGGTGTTAATCAGCCGAAAAACGGAGGAAAACGCAATAAAATCGTAACAAAAGGGGGTCTCCTCTCTTGGCCAATAGGTAAAAGGAAATGAAAAATTTGTTCCAAGTTGGTTTTAAGGGCCACCAAATGCCAGAAAATCAGGTGAAAAAATTTTCTTAGCCGATGGGCGAGAAAACGATCAAAAAGCCGGGGTCCGGATTGATCGAAGCAGACGAACGAGGCAGAGTCGGTAACATCAAAGGAGTTCGGCCACGAAATACGTTCGTTTCAGTGTGTACGCGGTCGTGAATTCCCAAACAATGGATTGCTGCCTCAGCTGCTACCCATAATGGACCCGGCTTAAAGCACCCATTTCTATAGGAGGGAAGACTGCAACAAACCCCTGAAACCCTACTATCTCCTTTGGCGGAGTTCACAAGATTAAATGAGCTGTTGGGTAGTAGCCTGAACGACGCCAATTACCTGATAGATCCCATAGTTTTTACTCTATGAAAGAAATAAATAAATTGCCCCTCGTTTCACCCGTCATTTTCACAACTTTCGGACACCTACTTTAACATACTGCACGTGATTTAAGCTTTGCGTGAGTATGAACAAAAAAGGGCGAGGCGAAATTGCCCGTTGCTTATTACAAGGAATTTACGTGTCGGAAACGCCGTTCATCAGCTTCTTGGACTTCTTGGAATCCTATTTTTAATCTGACCTTGAAAATTTATAAGTTCATAAAAATCGTTTCATTATGTACGTTACAATTAGGTCCTGACCTTTCAATTCTGGGAAAAGTTTTTTAACAACGGCAAATATGTTTCGCTTTCCATCATAATATCTCGAATAATATGAGGTTAGGCGCAAAAAGTAATAAGTACAAAAATAATTTAAATTAAATTTTCAACAAAAAGTATTAAGTACATTTTCTTGCTTAAGTGAACCGTTTCGGAGTTACTTAATTTATTTAGAAACTTTTCCAAGCACTCGTTCTGCCCTTTTTTGCCTCAACCTTAAAAGGTGATTTTTCAGAGTGAAGATGAAGGTGGTGGCAGCGAAAACGTGACGCGTGAAGGCTGCAGGTGGTGTAAAGACCAAGGAGGATGCACTCAATGTTCTGAAGATCCGACCCTGCGCTACTACGGCGCTTTGGTTTATCCAACAGTCGGAGCAGGACGAGTACGAAGCAACCGTTCATCCAGCGAGCCCATCGTCGCCGCTTACAGACTTCCTCCAATCGTACAATTTTATTTCTTATAAGCAAGCATAAATACACGTTTTTTTCAAGGTTGAGGATGGAAGGGCGGACAGACTCGGTGGAATTATGCTTGGAAGACTGACTAGTTCAGATATCGCAGATCTGTTCTTTAGACCAGGCGTTGAATCTATTCTTCCACCTATACGACCAGTAAGTTCATAAATCTACTGCTAAAAAATCTTTAATTGAAAAAAACAAGGAATGGGAATACAGGCTTCGCAGCCCAAGCCCTCTTGAGAGCAGAACCAAATCCTCCCTCAGCGTCGAGACGTTGATTGCCGACGAAGAAGAAAAAGTAGTTCCTCGGTATCCAATAAGGCATAAAACACGAGAGGATTTTTTGTAAGTTTTTTTATTGTATTTTCACCAGTTTTGCTGACAAAAGAAAAAATGTAAAACAGTTTTTTTTTGTTCAGCTGTAATTTTCTTCGTTTAAAATTCGTGCCATAAAAGTAAAAGCAAAACTAATAAAGTACGGAGTCAAACGGACTTTATTGCCGACCCGGGTAATTTTAAATTTATGAAAGGCTAATCTCCCTTTCACTTTTGTCTCGAACATGCTTAGGAGAGGTTTTTTTAGGTAGATTTCTTTTCTTCAAAAATCTACCTATTGTAATGTACCAAGTAGTCGCAGATTCAAAAAATTTTCTATACGTTTTTCGTTTCATACCTCCTGGACCCCAAAACCATCCTCAGTTGAAAAGTTTATATATATATATATATATATAGCACGATAACTGGAGCAATTTTAATGTGAGGGTGACGATATCCGGTATTTAGAGCTTTTATCTCAATAGCTCGGACGAGTTCGTTAATGGCTGAAATCGGACCAGCGATTCACCTACTTTACTTAGGGCTTAAAAGACAAAATTGGCATTTTCTATTGAAATCCTAGTCCTTTTGCAAAAAAAAAACTATAAGACCTCTGCGAGGGCGTGTAAAAAATTAATTAAAGCAGGTTTGGACGAGCCAGGCGCAAAATATTGAACTAGCTAAACTTTAAAAAAAAATTGAATTTATACCGGGAAATTATTAAATATTTTATTAATAAAATTATCAGATGTTTTTCTAGGGGCTCAGTGGCGCAATTTTTCTTATATCATCATTTTTATAACATAATTATATATTTTGTGTTTATACATTTTAATTTTAATCATGAAAAGAAATCTACCTTTTAGTCCCTGCTACCGCAGGGTCATTTTTTTAATTATTCATTTTACAAAATGGCTTGGCGGAGTAAAAACGTGATTTTAGGTAGATTTCTTTTCTTCAAAAATCTACCTATTGTAATGTACCAAGTAGTCGCAGATTCAAAAAATTTTCTATACGTTTTTCGTTTCATACCTCCTGGACCCCAAAACCATCCTCAGTTGAAAAGTTTATATATATATATATATATATTAGCACGATAACTGGAGCAATTTTAATGTGAGGGTGACGATATCCGGTATTTAGAGCTTTTATCTCAATAGCTCGGACGAGTTCGTTAATGGCTGAAATCGGACCAGCGATTCACCTACTTTACTTAGGGCTTAAAAGACAAAATTGGCATTTTCTATTGAAATCCTAGTCCTTTTGCAAAAAAAAAACTATAAGACCTCTGCGAGGGCGTGTAAAAAATTAATTAAAGCAGGTTTGGACGAGCCAGGCGCAAAATATTGAACTAGCTAAACTTTAAAAAAAAATTGAATTTATACCGGGAAATTATTAAATATTTTATTAATAAAATTATCAGATGTTTTTCTAGGGGCTCAGTGGCGCAATTTTTCTTATATCATTTTTATAACATAATTATATATTTGTGTTTATACATTTTAATTTTAATCATGAAAAGAAATCTACCTTTTAGTCCCTGCTACCGCAGGGTCATTTTTCTCTTACAAAACTTCCATTTTTGGGATGATTGAATAGCGGCTTTATCTGAATTGCGCAAGGGTCTTTGGGGGCTCAAAAAAGAGAGCAGTGGGTAAGGTGGTGTATAGGATTTTTTATTTCTACCATGTTTCCCGACCAGAAAATCGAGGAATACGCCACCAAAAAGCTAAAATTAGGGTTTCATACTCTCGAACAATCAGGATGGTGAATTGGGACAACCCCCGTTTATCGATAACGTGAAAAATCGTTGACGAGCTGGCGTATCGCTTCATCTTTATGGATCTAATAATCATCATTGTCAAAATATTTATTTATAAAAATATCGGAGTGATTGTCATTGACATTTTTGGGGAAAAATGCGTCCTTCAAAATCATTCATCAATAAACCTTTTTGACGACAATGACAAATCCAGGCCATACGGAGCGGGCTTCTCCCAACTATCATAAAATTTTTTAAATAAATTCTATTTCGTCGCGTTAATTCTAACACCGTCTATCTCATTTTTCCTATTTTCAGGAGAGCAAAAATATTTATTAATTTCTCATTGGAATCAATGCATCACCTGTTGGCTAAATCGCTACGCGTTTTCTGTTTTTTCTGTTGGTCTCAAAACTGAAAAGAGACCGGGCTGGAGGACGCCCTTAAACTACCAACGGGATTCGATTCTACACAAAATTTACGTCATCAGGAACAATGCCTAACTCAAAACTGATAAAAAAAAGTACTTGTTTGAAGAGCTTGCAACGAAAACTTCCTTTAAGAGATGTAAAAATATAGGAGGGGGGAAGTATAATGGAGGGAAAGTATAACGGAGGGGAGGTATAAAGGAGGGAAAGTATAACAGAGGGGGAAGTATAACGGAGGGGGAAATATAAAGGATGGGAAGTATAACGGAGGGGAAGTACTCGTATAAAGAAGGGAAGTTTTTTTTTCAAAAAATTTTCCAATTTTTTTTTCGAAAATTTTTTAAGTATCAAGGTAGAAATAATGGAATTTTTGCCCAAGGGAGGTCCCTCTCGTAACGGGTGGACGTATGAAATTTCTCCCTACTAATATGATAATTAATGCAGAAAACTGATAATTTTTATGCGATTACGATTTATTTTATGGAGTATTTTGCGAAAGGGTAGCAATTGGATGAAGTGGAAAAAAACTGGTTACGTCCGGCACCACAGACAACCTCATGATCGGTAAAGACTCAACTTTCAGGGTCTCTGGAAGGCCTCCAAAAAACGGCTGACTACCGACTGCGCCGAAGTGACTACCTGGATTGAAAAATTATTGCCAACTTCGCCGGGAGTCCTATCAGATAATCTCTTGGGCTCTAAGCCTATGACCAACTGCGCCGAACAAAATTAATAAACAATAGAGGTATACCTCGCGAGAGGAAAAAAATTAACCCCCTAGTGGTATCCAACCAGCGCATCCTACGCTACCTCGTTCCTAGATTCCTTAGGTACAGTCATTTTTTTTTTGCCATTTTTAATCATCAAGGCCGGGTGAAAGGTGCTTATGTTTCGTTTTCCCCAAAATAAATAATTTCGGCGCAGTTGGTATGCGGCGCAGTTGGTATCGGTAATGACAGCGTATTAGGGGTACCCTTGGAGTCCCGGCGCAGTTGGCCTTTTTTCGGCGCAGTTGGATAGAGCCCCAAAAAACTTCCATGGAGGGTATCACAATAACTTCTCTTCGTGGCCTAAATATTCGTCAGATTTCACCAAATTTTTCACTATATCTTTCTTTCGTAGTTTTCTTGAAAATTTCAAGAGTTTATTTTGAAATTTCGATTGAGACTGTAGGTGCTATACCATCCTGTATCAGGGTGATTTCTCAAGAAGAAAAAAAATTTTTTAACTTCCTTAAAGAAGTTTTTTTTTTGTTAAAAAGAAATTTCATCGAAATTTCATGACAAAACAAAAGTGTGGAAAATATAGTATGTATTGACAAGGTTATTCGAAAGCAATTATTAAGCCATTAAAGAAACAAAAGAGACGATCAATTTATTCAAAAATTAACGTTAATTCCCTTTTTTATAAATTACATGCAAAGGGGGCGTCCCTATAAAATATGTAAAAGGGAAATTCGTCTTTTTCGAGGTGTCAAATTGTGATTTTATGGGTCGAATCGTTAACCTTAAAGCTCGTTGCCAAGTGACGATCACAACATTTAATTTGATCGAGCATCGAAAATAAAAGGCCGGAGTAAATAAAATACAGAATATTATATTTTATTATTTATTTCGAGGTTCTTGACATTTTCTTCATCCACTTGTAGAATTATTCGACTTATTCTGCGATCCTTGCCCCAGTTCGTTACCCTTAAGAAATTAGAAAACAAAATTAATAATAATAAATAGGTAAATAAAGGCGGTCCCCTCAAAAAAGGTCGTGGGTTCAATTTTTTTCACCCTTCATCCAGTGTACACCACAAAAAGGATACTACTTCTATTCATCTCCCTTAGAACTAAATATGTATTTAGAATCAAATATTTAACCAATAATTGCGGAACAAATGACTGTGATAACGGGTATCTCACGACGCGTTTCGGCTAAAAAAGCCTCGTCAGGTGATCTATTATCACAATCATTTCTATCTTTTCACTGTGCCTTTATCTCAGAGAGTATTTAGTATGTATTACCCAATATTTTGCCATGAAAACTATTGTTTCTCGATTTAATTTCGGGCCACGAAGAGGGTTCATTTGAGAAAGGTAAATACAAAGCCAGCTAAAAAATTTTTTTTAAATAAAGTTGAAAAAATGAGATCTTACAACAGCCAGCAACAAACAGCGGTCAAAATTAATCCCATATGATGATTCTTCATTAAAAAAAAAAATTATTTTATCTTTCCAAAAAAATTGTAATACCCTCTGTAGTTCGATTTAGGCACAACGAATGGCAATCCGGCTCCGACTAACAACCAAAAAACTGATATCGAAATAAGCACAATCGCATCCGCCGCCATTTTTAAAATAATTCACATATTATTTTTAAAACTTATGCTTTTTTAAATATGTAAATAAAAATTACTAATTTATTTTGCTCGAGTTTTCACGCTGTATTATTCCCAATTGGCTAAAAAAGCAAGCGATTTACTGAATTTTTGAGGATTTTCATGGGGTTTGTTGGCCTGGAAACCATATTCACCCGATTCTTAGGAGTTTCCTCGGTTCTTGTATCCTGAAAACCTTTTGCTCGTTTTTCTCGATTTTTCTGCTTAGAGGAACCTTTTGAGACGAAAGTTCATCGGATTTTTGGGCACATTTTACATTCTTTAGATCCAGAGTTGGTGTATTATTGGATTTTCGGGCATTATTCATATTATGAGTCCTAGAAACCACTTTTCTCCTGTCCCTGGGTTTTTCATGGATCCTTCAGCCAAGAGGTTTGTTCACAAATTTGAGGACCCGTTTACTTGATTTTGGGTGATTTCTTCGATATTTCGACAATTTTAAAGAAAACTCAACGCTTCCTTTTTCAAGGAAAAATTGAAAAACTGTATTTTAGGGTGATTTTTTTAATCTGGTCAAGAAACAAAATACTTGCAATTATTTAGGGCGATATTTTGATTTTTCGGCTACCCAAACCGTACGTTGGGAGTGAAAGCTCCTCTCGAGCGCTGCCCTCCTAAAACACTTTTCCTCCGAGAATGAAGCGAGACGAGAGCCGTCGTTATAAACGATGGGGTGAATGAAAAGAAATGATTGATCTTCCAATTTAAAATTAAGATGAAATAAATAATAGGACAAAAAAATAAATAAATAAATAGAAGGAAAAAATGGGGTTTTCTAAGGGAACGCCCAAATAAAAACGCCCGGAAATGCGGTTTCTTGGCTTAAAATATCGAGAAAAAAAAATCCTCAACAATCGGGTAAAAAAATGTATTTTCGGTCGACAGACGAGTAGGTGCAGAAGGCCAGTAGCCTGAAACCAGGGCCTATGTGTTCTTTAAAAAAATTTGAATTTATAAAATAAAATAAGCTCACTCAAGAGGGGAAAAAAATGTGAAGAATTTCGAGCGAAGGTCTTTGAGTGTTTTCTTTTCTTAAATCACGTGTCAACGAACATAGGATCACAGAAATCAAAAGGAGCTCTTCTTTTTTTGTTCGCGCAGGCAGAGCACGGACAGTAGCGCTAGAACACTGTCGTTCCAAATTCATGGGTCCCACTTTCTTAATCTATCTCTATGGTCTCTATCGATCCTGAAGCAATGTCGGTCGCCATCAGCTTTTCCCGGAAAACGACCGCAATTTCCAATTGATTTCCACCAAATTTTCATTTTTGGGACTGTTTCAATGGGCCACTAATTTTATCCGCATTTATTTAAATCTTGAATTTTCAGGCAAGATGTCCGTCGTGCTCATCAGACCGAAAATTATATCGCCGTCCAAAGATTTTATATGCGCTCTTATGACTCGTTCGCTCAAATCAATGCGCTTTTTAAAGTATTAATTAGATAATAAAGAAAAGATTATAATTTGATTTTAAGGTAAAAAGAGATGACAGTTCAGGGAAATACGATGATCCTGGATTAAAAATGGAGTTCGTGTACGCAGTAAATGATGCATTGCGATCTATGGTATCTGCCCTATTTCTAAGCGATTTATCTTCTTTTTATAACGTCAAGTTCAAGGGCTAATGAAATTGAATTTATTTTCAGCCTTCGATCGTTCACAAAACCGTTTTGAAGTCGATCATCAACGCCCTGCTTGAGGAGGGGAGGGCGTAAGTTAAAAAGAAAATGAGACTAAAATTAATGGCGATTTTTCAGGCTTTATCCTAAAGACGACGTCCGCGCTTTGTATATACTTTTACAAACTCCGGTCTTTTCTGCTCAGTCGTCGTATACAATATTGCCCATTTGTTAAAACAGATCGTCGCCCTTCATAGCTCCGAACATCAGCTGTTAGTTCATTGGTTTCAAATGTAAGGAAAAATTTTTCTGATAAAAAAAAGTGTGGGGAGAGATATAAAAAAATATCAAGGCGGAAGTATCAATAAAAAGATATATGTCTTCGCCCAGCTCACAAAAAAGACAAAACGGGGGTAAACTGCCCATTATTCTCCCTACTACCCCCGAAAAAGAATTCCTTATCACCGATAAACTCAATATTTTATTTCCTCGGCCACCATTCAACTGAGAGTCAACCCTTTTGGGAGTTTTCCATGGCTTTTGCCCACAGAAGGAACCTTTTTATCCAACTTTCGGGGCGTTTTCTCACTCTTTCCACCGCAAAAAATCCTTTAGGGCATTTCCGGTGATGTCTCAAAAATCACTTTTGAACAAACTTTTGGAACTTTTTTCTCGGTCTTTAAGAACGTTTTAAACCTATAAATTCTGAATTATCGCTCTATGTTGTTGACCCTGAAATTTTCTGACTTTCGGCTCGGCTTGAATTAATAAAACGTAATTGAAGTTTCCCTTTTTAATCAGCCGTTATTTTTAGTGCAAGGTTACTTACATATTGATTGGGTTCCTTGAAGAAGGAATTTTAAAAAATTGTTTTATTTTAACAAAGTAAAAAAGTAGAAAAAAATAACAAAATTTTTAGTATCCGTAGTGTTCGAAACCTGCCAGGGGTTGGGTGAATTGAGTGTCTTCCATGAACATGGGTTGGTAGTAGTCGAGAGATCGTCCGTTGATTTGGTTCTGCATCGTTATGTCGAGTCCGTAAGGTTCTTGAAGTTCGCCCGGGATGAAAGATGCGGCTCTGGCGCTCGGCTCGCTTTTCACGGATTCTTGAGGTTCCTGGTTTTCTTGATACGTCACCGGTAAAGAATGAGGTGAAATTATTCCTCCATGGCCACCGATGAAACCCCTCCGAGGACTCCCGATCCTCCCGTAAATCCTGGTTGGTGACCGTGGGCGAAGTCTTTGACTATTATTTGCTTTTGGGAGTATAAAGGTGTCAGTTTGTACCCGTGGATGTACGGCAGAGAAGTGAGATGGGTGTGCGGTTTTGAGTCTTCAGTGATGACGCTCTCCCACGAAACTGGAGTATGAGGGACGGAATGTCCGTGCGATAAAACGGGAAGAGATGGCAGAACTGGAAGCTTCAGCTTGTGCAGCTCGATCGGCTTGTGTTCATGACCGTGACAGGGCTTCAGCAATCCTAGATTTATAGACGGCAAAAGCGGTTTTTTTAAATCCAACAAACCGTGTCCGTCGGCCGTTGGAGCATGATGGGTCCTCGGCATCGCCCCTTCCGGATCTTCACTCACGAATTGAAAGCCCGCATCTTCTCTTCTTAGACGTAGGTAGTCCTCACCATCAAAGTCTCCATTTGAAGTTTCCTCGCCAACAATTTGCGGATAATGCTGAGGCGCTCCGTACACCAAAGACACACAGAGAAAAAAGAACAACTCACTCCTACACTCCATTATTCAGAATAAATTTTTTTCCTTAGTCGACCCCTTTTATAAACATTTTATTTTCAAAACAAAACAGTCGAAAATTAAACAATTTTTTATTTTTCAGTTCAAAAACCCTAAGAAACAAAATCAAGGATAAAATATCAAGTTTCCATATTGAGTGGTAAAAACAGCGATTTGAGCTGTTGGCTTTGAAGGACGGGGAGAGGGAGTCCAAAAGCGATTTTTATCAAATATCTCGAAAACTATGAGGTTTAGCGCAAAAAACACTAAGTACAAAAATAATCTACGTTAAATTTCCTACAAAAAGTATTAGTACATAACCTGCTAAAATGAACACTTTCGGGGAAATTTCAAAAAAATCTTTTATTTTAGACATGTCATCAAATAACTCGAAAAACAGTGGTCCAAGCGAGATAAAACTAAGAACAAAATTAGTTTTTAGGCAATTTTCAGCAACTAATGACACATTTTTCGTGGGACAAATAGTTTAGGTAGGAGATAGGTCTAAAATGTGTAATTTTAACAAAATCCTTCGATTTTTAAAAAATTCTCCTCGTTTTTCGGGAAGTTCGAATCCCCTGTGTGGAAACTAATCTGACCGAGCCCATACTAGGCTCATTTTAAATTAATACACTTACGAATTTTTAAATAAATAAAAAAATTTCCTAAATTAGGGAAGTTTAGCATTGCACAATTCGTTTTATTTATTGTTTTCCGCTTTTTTAAATAACAAAAATCTAAAAATTAGCGTAAAATAAAAGCGCAAAAATGGAATTATCTTTAAAAAATTTTCTTCGAAGTTTTTTTTCTATCTCTCTCTAGTCTATAATGATCGATAATTAGAGTAGTCTTGAGAATCCATTTTTTCAAGGAAAAGTTAAATTATTGATTTTAAATTACAGGTTTCTAAGAGTAATTATCTCAATTTTTTTCAGACTTGAAGTTGAAAGAATCCGTTCAATAGTTAGAAATATAATTCAATTTATAACATTAAGACAGTTCCTCCAGGAGATAAGTCTTTACCTCCCTTGAACAAAACTCGATGGTGGATACCTACAGCAACGAAAACACTGGCATTGATTAGTAAAAATTAAAAATAAAGTGAAAAAAAGTATATTAATCATTTTTTTAGATGCAGCAAATAATGCTTCAAACCCTCCATTATTAGATTATACAGAATTCTACAATTCTTCTCTGGATCATATGGATTTGATGCAGGATTATTTCAGCTGGCAGACACCTCAGAGGCCGGGGCAGTTTTCTTACTGTCAATATCCATTTATTTTAAGTATAGTCGCAAAAAGAATAATCTTAACGAAAGATTCCGAGCAGCAAATGATATTGACTGCGAGAAGATCTTTGGTGGCTAAAGTCGCTCGACATCAGGCACCACAAATCGATATATTCTTTTTAAATATAACAGTCCGTAGGGCACATCTAGTCTGCGATTCGTTAAATGAGGTTTTGTGGTTTCTAAAATTAAAAAAAAAACTACAATGTTTTTTAGATTGCCAGTAAACAAAAAGATTTGAAGAAAAAGTTAAAAGTTTCGTTCGTCGGCGAGCCTGGGCTTGATATGGGCGGACTGACAAAGGAATGGTTCCTTCTATTAATAAGACAAATCTTCCATCCTGACTACGGAATGTTTGTGTATCATCCACATTCGCGATGCTACTGGTTCAGTACAGATCAAGAAGGAAATTTAAGAGAATATAATTTAATCGGCGTTTTAATGGGACTTGCCGTTTACAATTCTATCATTTTGGATTTGCATTTTCCATCAATTTGCTACCGGAAACTTCTATCACCGCCGGTCGTACCACCGGTTGATACCAGCGGTGTCGGCATGGTTAGGAACCCAACCATTGAAGACTTGGCGGAAATCATGCCTGTAAGATACCACCAAAATAACGTTTCCCAACAATATGACAATTTAATCAATTAATTTAATAATTTTTTAAATTTAATTAATTTCAGGACGTCTCACGAGGCTTAAAAGAACTTCTAGATTACGAAGGGAACGTAGAAGAAGACATGTGCATGAATTTTCAAGTCTCTCTTGAAGAATATGGCGACATGAAAACCTTCATGTTGAAACCTTCCGGCGAGAACATCCCCGTCACAAACAGCAACAGACAAGATTACGTCAATTTATATCTCGATTGGGTTTTAAATACGGCGATTTACGAACAGTTCAGGGCATTTTACCTGGGCTTCCACAGCGTCTGCGCATCAAATGCTCTTATTGTAAAATTTAAATTTTCATTTTTCAATTTTAAAATGATTTTTTAAAGATGTTGAGGCCTGAAGAAGTTGAGATGTTAGTCTGCGGATCGCCGACTTTAGATTTAAATGAATTAAGAAAAGTCACTGAATACGATGGATATAAAGCAGAACAGCCGCTAATTTCGTAGGGCTCAAATAACATTAAAAAATCAAATTTAATATTATTTTTAGGACTTTTGGGATGTTTTGATATCATTGGATGAAGATTTGAAAAAGAAATTTTTACTTTTTACAACTGGAAGCGACCGAGTGCCTGTAGGAGGGATGGGCGAGATGACGTTTAAAGTAACCCGGACAAACCAAGATCCAGCGAATCTGCCAGAAGCTCACACTGCTTTAACCAGCTCGTTCTTCCTCAATACGAAAGTAAAGAGATGCTAAAAGAAAAGTTAATCATCGCCATTTCAAACGCCGAAGGTTTCGGTCTTGAATAGTCCTTCCCCATCAAGGCTGTTTTAAATATTTTCATAAGAGTGAGAACACTATTTTTTTCATCCCCGAAAGTGCCTTCGTCTCTAAATTGTGATAACACTTCAGCAAATGTTTGAAATGCACAATAAAAAAATATATTAAATTTTATAGCCATTTCTTCTTTTGCAACCCTTTTTACCCAACTTTTTTACAACCATCAAAAATGTAACTTCACAATATACTTTATTTATTTTCCAAAATTTATAATCACAAGAAAAGAAAAGAGCCCAGCTTGAGCACAGATAAACATCAATTTCGGAGCAAAAACAGACCAGACAAAAAGATGATATCTTTGAATTGTTATGACTATCATATAAAAAAATGTAGTCAACGAAGATATAAAAAGATACCAAAAACAACTCGACGAAGAAAACCTAAAAAAATCAATTTTAAATTTTCATTGTCTTTTTCTTCTTATTTTTAAATAAGAATGCAGAGTAAGGAAACACATGTCCTTGGTTATTTCATAATTAAAAGAACGTAGACCCCTAAATTATATAACCAAAAAAATGCAAAACTTACACATTTTTTGTAATCAATGATTTCTGCATTAAAACAAAAGATAAAATAGGACCGAAGTACATATTCAGAAATATATAAAATCCAGTCAAAAAATATTATTCTTCCAAGCCAGTATAGCCGGCTGAAACATCAATATTTGCTATACTGTTTGAATTACCCTGGAAAGAAAAAAAATTAGATAATGGTTTTATTTATATATTTTTTCTGTACCTGAAAGAAATAAAAAGTAGAACCAATCATGTAATGGAAGACGGACTGAGCAAAATGGCTTTTTGGGTAAACGTTTGAAAATGTCGAGGAAAAGAAAATGATGGAAGGTATCAAAATTACGTTGTGAGGTTTAGATATTAGCGAAATTACACTGACTAAATTGTTTAAAACCAAATCTGAAAGAAATCAATAATTTAGAGTCAAAATCTTTGGAGTTAAAGCAATTTTTGAAGGCTTTCCCTCATGAGTAATTTTAAACCAGTGTAATAAAAATAACGATAAAAGTTGTAAAACCAATACAAACTTGCAGTGTCGATTTCATTTTTCATTGAGAAAAACCAAAAAATATTTCTCAAAACAGTTAATGCCCAAAATATTCTTGCCTCGGATTCCTCTAAAAAATAAATAAATTTATTATTTAAAAAAAAGAAAAAATTACCTAAAATTTTCATAATGAAATCCTATTGTGCATGAACCAGTCGACACTTTGTTTAAAAAAATTAAAGTTAATTGTGCCATTGTTAATACATTATCAAGAATATTTAATTTATTTTGGGCGAAAAAAACCAGAAGAAGGCCTAAAAAAGATTATAATTTTTTTTCTTAAATTTTTTATTTTGAAGTTACCAAAGATGAAAAAAATAGTAAGAAAAATTTTATTTTCTTCTGAATTAAGCCAGTCTCCAACGTCGCTCAAATGAGCCCATTTATCTCCCGTTTGATTCATTTTTCTTAAAAATGCGTGAAGCGACAAAACAGCGAAAAGCCGCCCGTAGTCAAACGGAAGAAAATAAATCGAAATCGTGTCATCATAAAATACCAAAACTGATGTTCTTCTTCAACAAAACTACTCGAAGTCAACGCCACCAGATTCAGGACCAAAACACCCATCAATAAAACATGAAAAAATTCAAATTTCTAAAAAAAAATTATTTTTTTCTTCATTAAAAAAATTACCTGCAATGAATGAGCACTAAAAATATAAAAGTTTATAAACAAAATTATATAAACAAATGAAGCCAGCGTAATTTGAGGAAAAGAAAAAACGCAAAGTTTAGACGAACTATCGCTCATATAGCAAGAAAACCAATGAAAAATTAAAATTGGTAAAAACATCAACGCCGACATATTTAGGGCCTTGATTTTAAATTTTAAGAACACGTTGTGGCTCAAGGAGAGCAATAAGACCTGAAAACACCAAGAAATCTATGATAAATACAGGGTGCTAGTGGACCAGGCATTTATCTCCAAAATTTTTGATGTGACAAAAAAGTTAGATGTAAACTCCCCTTAGAAAAATCAAAAATCCCGAAGTTGCCTGGTCCACCCAGCATAATAAATTTTAAAAAAAGCTTACTTGAAACATCATAATAACTGAAACAAGTAATAAATAATCGTCAAAAGAAATACTGTTTGATATAATAATAGAAGACATTTCATTTTGAGCATCTGAAAATTTAATGGCCGCAGATAAATAATCGTTGCTTGAATAATTGCTTAAAATCCATCCTTTATAATTTTGTACGGCCAAATCAATCGTTGATTCTAAAAAAAAAAAATAATAATTTGAACTAAAATTAAAATATCTTTTACTTATTTCTGAATCAGGGTTGTTAATTTTGAATAGATTAAACATTCTTTGGGTGTTATAATAAAGAGCAAAGATGGCGCTTTTTATATCAAAGCCTGATAGCATTTTAAAATTTAATTTTCCGACGCTTCCTCCAGGTATGGGAAGACCAAGTAAAGCTGAAAGTAAAGGTACCAAGTCGACTTGCTTAACATCGTAATTTCTGAAAGTAAATAATTAGAATTTTAACATTATTTTTAAAAATACAACCTTAATTTAATATCACATTTATAATTTAATAAAATTATAGGAACCAAAGTTTCGGATAAAGATGTGCCACCGTGGCCGCCAGAATCCTTCATACCGTGATCGCCACATATGATGAAGATTCCAGGATTGGAAGGATTTCTTAGAACTAACTTTTTTTGGATTTTGGATATTATTTCGTCCATTTCGGCCAATTTGGGCTTTATATGTGGGCGAAAGGTCCTTCGACGTGACCAATATGGTCCAAACCGAGATAATGAAGAATCATCATGTCCCAATCATCTGAGTTAAGCTCAAAATCTAAATGACGACTCACATTTGTATCTACCTGTAAAAACTTGTAAAAATAAGAACAAATAAAAGAGCGTACTTCGAAAAAATCGTTGACGTAGAATGAAGTTGTCCCTTCGCTTCTCAGAAATAAGTCGGGGAAAAGTTTCAACCAAGTATCATCACCGTAGAAGACGACTTTCATTTTGGAAGAAACCGCTTTTGACAAAATGTTATCCTCGGTTAATTTGACACTTCCGAAATTGGTGACGACATCATAAAAACTTGATATGATCCAGTCATCATAGCCTGATAAAAAAAAAGTTAATGGAAAAACAAGAAAAAAAAATTCCATCATTTCCAACTGGCTAAAACACCCAATTCACCAAATTTTTGGTGATTTTCATGTTCTATTGGCCAAGAAACAATGCTCATCAAATTCTCAGGAGTGATAGCCGGCTATTTTACCGCATTTATACTCTTTTTTCACAAATTTTTGGCCAGGAGAAACACCGCTTTTTCCTAATTTTTGGGCGTTTTTATTTCTATAAGATAGTTAAGTTAGACAGTTTTAGTTTTTCGTGATAGTTAAGTAGTTAAATAATTCATTATCCCACCAAAATAAAAAAAAATCCTGGGTAATTAAACTAATAAAGTTTAATTTTAAGTTATAAAAAAGCCTGCATACTTTTATCCTAGGTAGAGTAACTGTAGGAGGTTCGACTCTTCCCCTGAGAAAGCAATGATCCTTTCTCAGCTCTTCAGACAGAAAAGGCATTCTTTCACTAATAAAATCATAACGAAGAGCATCAACGACCATCAGCACAACTGAAGTCTTCTTCCTGCTGTATACTTCTTCGACATCGACGCTACAGCAAAAAATTAAACGAAAAAAAAATCATACTAAAGATACCTTATATCATCAACTTTTCGTGGAATTTCATCCGCAGTCGAGAACGTTTGGTTTACCCTCTCTGGGAAGAACCCACAGAGAAATAAACCACAGAAATAATTTGTAAAACACTCAAGTATATAAGAAACCATTTTTCTTTATGTATCAACATTGAATAGTTTTTCCATAACAAACCATTCAAATTTCAAAACAGTCTGATAAGTGATAACCAAAGTTGTTTACATCGATAACCACGGAGGCTTCGCATTAAAAATCCCGCCAAAAATAGTTCAAGTCTGGAGTTCTCCCGATGGGAACTTCCTTCAAGAGAAGGAAAGGGATACAATGTGCGTAAAGGACGGTAAATTTTTAAAAAGGAGAAGTATAATATTTAAAAGAAGATATTGTTTTACCCTCACGTGTTAGGGTTGTTTTAAAAAATTTAAATAGATTTAAAGAAAGCACCTGAATTTAAAACCAGGGCCCAGTGTTCTACCGACTCAACTGGCTAAAACCCCCAAAAAAGACGACCTAAAGAAATGGGAAACTTAAAAAATTAATTTTATTAATAATAATGATATCCCCTCCCCCAGTGTAAATAGGCCAAAATGCTTGAAAAAAGGAAGTTTTTTAATCGCCATGAATTTGCAGCGAAATTATCAAGACTACGGAATGTCGATTTTTTTTCTGAATCAAATTTTAAATTTTTAAAAAATCAAAATTCCGTAGGTATCTGTTATGTTAATTTCGCTGCAATTTTAAGGCGATTAAAAATAAGTAGGTACTCAAAAATTACAATGAGGAACATCGAAACGTGTTTTCGAAACTTTCATAGGTAAGTAAAGATCGGGAAGAAAACTTCAAAAATCCAATAAAACACGTTTTCTTGGTAGAAAGACGCAGGCATTGCCGAAAAACGACGGAAAAAGGGAGTTTCTTAGACCAACAAGAAAGAAAATTCGATGAAAAAATGAGGGAAAGATGGGTTTTCTTGGTTAGAAGAGGCAGAAAAGCCAATTTTTTTGCAGACTTTGAGAAAAAAAAACAACGTTTTTCTTACTAATACACGATTTTACTCTTAAGCCACATTTAAAAAGATAAAGTTTGTCCTTAATTTAATGAAATTTAAATTCAAATTAGAAAATGATCCGATTGCACTCATTTTTTCATCATGCGTAAGAGTACTGCTAACGAAAACAAAAATAAACACAAAAAAAAAGCGGCCTCGTCAAACAAGCCAGTGGTAGGTAAGTCCTCCAAGCGCCCTCAACTTCAGTGTATTTCTTTCCACGGCCGTAAAAAGGCGGTTACGTAACAGGGTCCTCCGACTAGTCTTTGTCCGAAATTCAAGAATTTTCGCTAAAACTTCTGTAAGTAATCAATAATTTTTTACAAATGAATACCAAAAGCTTACTTATCAACCAGGGAAACCAAATTTTCTTGCTTTTTACCCTACAAACAAATTTTAACACTTAGAAAAAAAAAAAACCTTCTTCGCATTTAATTTTCTGTAATGATTTTCATTTTTACTTAAATTTTATCCATTTTTTTTTTAAATTAAATAAACTAAATTAAATATTGGTTTTTGATAGTTTCCAATTTATGGAATTAAAGTGATTACGTAACTTTTTTTTTGAAAAAGAATAAATACTTGCATTATGTAACGTTTCAAAGATTTAAGTCTCTTTTTCAAGTTCAGGTCTCGAACTATGAAGTGTTGATTACAACAAAGAAATTTATAAGTATGTATTATATAAACACGATTTTATGTTACAATATAAAAATAATGTATGAGAGGGTTCAATGGCCGATGCAAGAATTTTTTATTTTCTTATTTCTTTTACCAAATGAATAATTTAAAATATAATATTCCTTGATGATTATTACATAACTTGTTGATTTTACTAATCCATATTTTGAGTTTCAATTTAGCTTAGTTTCTTTTTATGAAGTGTCTGTATTTGTAATTTTTAAGTATTTGTTTTTTTTTATAATCATTTTTGCTGAATTTTTTGATTTTTTAACGAAAGTGTATGTTTTAGCTTAAAAGTGTTGAGGAAGATAATTAATTTGACCATACGTCCCGGGACAGTCCCGCTTAAGAAGGTTGTGTCCCGTTGTCCCCACGATCTCGTAGGCCAAATGTCCCGCTTTGGGGACATTTGACTCTAAAAAACTGGAGAACAGTGACAAAACTGTACTGGTCTTCTCTAAAGTGCTCTCGTTTTATACCTTTTTTAACGAGTTTTCGGTAGTTAACCTACATTTTATGGTTTAGAAACACCCATCTCATCGGATGTTCGGGCGTTTAACACCTTTTTTTTATCGGGTTTCGGATAGTTTTCCTCAACTTTTATGTGTGAAAACACCCGTTTCATCGGGTTTACAACTTTTAGCACCCTTTTTAAGAATTTTGTGTCATTTTATCGATTTCTGGTCTAGAAACTCCTCTTTTCGTTATTTGTAATCTTAAATTGCTGATTAAATTGTGATTTAACTCTCCCTGCAAGGCTAAATAATATCTCACATAAAATTTTGAAGCTAAAAAAACTTCTACTCTCTCTTTGAGAACGTTCTCGTCAAGCTCCGGAAACTTTCAAGTCTAGTTTTTGGGACCGAAAATTTCTCACGTAAAAATTCTGAAAATTAAAAATTTACAAGATTTTTTAGATTGAAAAATTATTTAAAAAATTCTTATCAATTTACATTCTTAGAAAATTAAATCATTTTCTGACTCAGCTTTCAAAGGAATAGAAAAATAAAAGGGGGAAAAGAATAGCACTTTGTATTTTGAATATATTTTTTCTCAAACTAAAAAGCTTTAAAAAATAATATTATAGTAGAAACAAATTTTTTGACAACGCCAAGTCTGGTGACCATAATGAGTGTTAAAAAATCGCACAGATTTGAGCCGAGGGGTTTCGGAGAAGGGTGTCAAAAAGCGGTTTTTATCAAATATCGAGGGTTTCAAAAAGCGGTTTTTATCAAATATAATAAGTTTTAGCGAAAAAGAAATTTAGGAAAAAAATAATCCTAAATCAATTTCCGACAAAAAGTACTTAGTACACAACTTTGCTAAAGTGAACGGTTTCGTGTTACTACTGTTACAAGTCCAAAAAAGGTTTTTGTTTTTTAGATGTTTCATGAAATTACTCGACAACCATTGATTCTAGCTAGATAAAAACTATTGGAATGTGTAGATAATTTTTAAACAGAATACTTTTTGCCTCAAATTTCATAGTTTTTGAAATATTATTTCGAAAAATACTGATAAAAAATGTAATTTTGACGTTTTAGCTGAAAAGTATTAAGCACAAAAGTAATCTGAGATTAATTTCTGACAAAAAGTGGGTAGCTCATGTTCTCGCTAAAGTGAACGGTGTCGGAGTTTTGGCCGTTCAAAAAAGGCCTTTCTACCTTTTTTTCATTATGACTTGGGTTTTTATCAGTTTTTCTGATATATCTCGAAAACTGTGAGGTTTAGTGGGAAAAGTACAAAGCACAAAAATAATCTACGTTTAATTTCTGACTAAAAATGTGTAGTACGTTGTCTAGCTAAAATGAACAGTTTCGGAGTTGTGCGTCGTCAAAAAAGAGGCCCCTTTTCTCCACTTGATCTCTTTGCCAAACCCAAGGCTCAAAAATTACTTTTATGTTCTCGAAGGATTATTTTAATTCATCTCTTAATTTTTTGCAGTTTAAAAGAATTTTAATTTAAAATTAAATCAAAATCATTCAAAAAGTCATTTTTTAAAAAATCTACCTAAAAGTCGAGAAGAAAAAGATCAGAAAAAAAGGGGGACAACGACTGGCGTAAAGGGACAACGACTGGCGTAGAGGACGATGCCGGTACCATCGTTCTTCTTTTCTCACGTTTATCGCCAGGAGCTCAAAGTCGTCCAGGAGCTTCGAAGACAACTTTCACAACCACCTTAACTCCACTTCCCACCTTTTTTCAAATCGCCCCTCGCTATTTCCCACCCATTCGACTTCAAGTTACTTATTTTATATTAACTGGAGGAGCAAAAGGGGGGTGGCTTTTGGGAGTTGCTCTTCCTGGCTGTAAAATAGCCTACGATGAGTAGTCTTTTCCCTAGAGTTTTGGTTTAGAAACATCGGTTTTATCGTGTTTTTGGGCGTTTTACATCTTTTTTACAGGGTTGTTGGTCATTAGCTTCAATTTTTTGGTCGCGAAATATGGTTTCCGAACCTTTCTTTGCAGTCTTTTGCCCAAGAAAAACCCTTTGTACCTCTTGTTCATTTCTTAGAATGCAATTTTGGACATCGGCTCCCCTTGCCCTTAGCCCCCGCAGTCATCTCACTTTAATTCCTGAATCCTCAATTTTATGATCAGCTATTAGTTTTTGTTTCTATTTCAGAATTCTGATGGTTTTATCGAGTGCTTAAGATGTACAATGAAAGAACGCCGCTCTATCGAGAGCCTAAGACGACGTATACGTCGCCTTACCGTCGCTACAACAAAATGGGAATCGTCAACTGCATCAGTTGCGCCATTTTGTAAGTATTTAAATAATTTCCTAGAAAAATTTTATTATTTTCTTTTAGGGGTATGCTCACGGCAGCACTGCTCATCCTCATGATTGCATATTTCGAAATGAGCAACTCTCCAGTCTTTCCTCCTAGTCAAGACGTTAACGGTTCACTTTTTCTATCATTAGGTAAAATTTGCTATCTTTTAAGTTTTAAAATGATTTTTTTTAAATTTCAGAAAACAAATATAAGTAGCGATCAAATCATGGAGGCTTTCAATTTAGCTGAAATCGATTTGAATAGAAGAAGAGCTTGATCGAGAAAATCCAACTTTGAATTTCGACAGCCCTTCTATAAGCACCAGCAGACCCTTAAAGGTGAAATAGGTTCTTATGCCTACTCACGAAAAGGATATTTGTTGAACAGAGCCACAAATTATTAATAAAGTAAACATTATTATTTAATTTAGAAAGAAATATTATGATCTTTGCAGAGAGCATCCTGAAGAAAAAACGACAGTTTCGAGAATCAAGTCGCCGAATTGGCTCGATTTGGATTTCTGCGATGAAAATGAAGAAAATGCGATTTGCCATATCGAAAGATCGATGGCTACTGCAATAATAAGAAGCACCCAAAATCATGGGGTGTAGCCATGAGACCATTTGCCAGAGCCATCCCTGCAGAATATTGTGATGGTATGCTTGTGGGACCTGTAAAAACATGAATTAATATTTTCTTTTTAGGCGTGGAACTACCAAGGTGTGCTAAAGATGGAAAACTTTACCATCATCAAGGACCATTTCTGTAGAACTTCATCGACCAGAATATAAAACTGATCCCAATTTTACTTATATGTTTGCTATCTGGGGTCAATTTATTGATCATGATATTTCATCAACAGCGCTAAATAAAGGTAAGTTTTTTGCTTCAAGTTGCAGAAAGCTGCCATAAATGATAACCGCCTTATAACCTCATGACGCTAGCTATGGATGTTTCAAAGATTTTTTTTTTAAAGGTGTTGATGGTCAATATCTTTCTGCTGCGGAGGCGTAGAACATCCTGAATTTACCCAGTGAATATATCAAGCAGCGATGCTTACTACAGCCAGTTTGGTGTCGACTGTATGGAATTTGTACGAAGCGCTCCTTCCCCAACATGTAGCTTAGGCCCTCGAGAACAGCTCAATCAAGTCACCAGCTACCTAGACGGTTCTGTAGTTTACGGCAACACTGAAGCTCTTGCGAACAATCTTCGGGAGTTTTCAGGCGGGCGGCTCAGGATGCATTTTACCAAAGACGGCCGAGAACTTCTTCCCGTTTCATTAGATCTTAAAGATGGATGCAATCGTGAAGAAGAGGCTGCGAAAGGGCGCTACTGCTTCCTTTCTGGTGACAGCAGAGCCAACGAAAATCTTCATTTGACCACAATGCATTTAATAATGGCTCGTCAACATAACAAAGTCGCTTCCAAGCTCTCAAATTTAAACCCAATGTGGGAAGATGAAAAAATCTATCAAGAATCCAAGAAAATCGTCTCTGCTCAAATGCAACATATCACATACAATGAATTTTTAACACCTCTCTTAGGTGAAGCAACCATGAAAAAGTACCAATTGGATTCCGACAATTATGAATACGACGAAAACACCGATGCATCCATGAATAACAACTTTGCTTCTGCGGCTTTCCGTTTCGCCCACACTTTACTACCTGTAAGTTACTTAGGATATAAAAATTTTAAATTTTGTTTAAGAAATTAATGAAAATTGGATCAAACAATGATATGACGCCTGAGTTGGTGGAGTTGCACAAAATATTGTTCAACCCCTTAAACTTTACGATGCTGGAAGCGTCGATGCTGTAGTTGAAGGAGCAATAGGAACAAAAGCTGATAAACTAGACCAATTTTTAACACAGAGGTAATAATTTAAATAATTTTTAAAGTTTATTAATGAGATTTTTAGATGACGCAACATTTATTCGAAAACGAAAAACCGACCCCAGAAAATAAAATGTGCGGTTTAGATTTGGTGACTTTGAACCTTCAAAGAGGAAGAGATCATGGTTTGCCGGGATACACAAAATGGAGGAAATACTGCGGGTTGTCTGAAGTGAACTCGTTTTCCGACCTTGACAATATAATGGATCAAAATTCAATCCAAGTTTTGAAAACTTACTAAAGGATGTCGATGATATCGATTTGTATTCTGGAGCTTTATCTGAAGTTCCCGTTCCGAACGCCATTTTGGGACCGACTACAACCTGTTTGAGCTCAACAGTTCAACAAAATAAAATTAGGAGACCGATATTGGTATGAAACTTCAGAACAGCCACATGCATTCACTAAAGGTAACTTGAAAAGTACAAAAATCAGAATCTAAATGTCAATCTTTAGAGCAAATTGGGGAGCTGAAAAAGACAACTTTGGCCAGCATCTTATGTGACAATTCTGATTCCTTGAAGTCTATTAGAAAACATGTTATGAAGACGGTGGAAAGTGAAAGCGATGAAGTCAACTGTGATGCTTTAGATCAAGTTAATTTTAAGTATTGGTCAGATCCGAACATGAATGGTTAGTTAACCTTAAATTGATTGGTTGATTTATTTTTTTATTAATTAAAGATTACAAATGAGACTGCAAGGGGATGGAACTAAGCCATCAAAACCAGGAAAACCATCGAAGCCAGCAGTTATTAATGTTTGCTTCTGCGACGTTACTAACTGGAGAAATATTTGGAAGTTTGGGGATAATGAGCCGATAAGGTTGTACGACGGGACGCTGCCAGCGATCGTCTACACTGACAATTTCACTGACCCCGATGCTTACGATGTGAGCGCCCCCATAGAATGGGAAGGTGTCATTACGAACGATTTACTCTCAGGTACATTCACTATCCCTGTGACCGCGTCTAAAGTAGCTCCTGGAGCGACCACCGCTATCACACAATGGAAAGGAAATTTCACAGCCCTTCTGAAATTCAAATGGGGCGGCTCATTGAGCTTCGTTGAACCCCACAAAAATACAAGTGCAAATTGATGTTCACCGCTTTCGGACAGAAAGCTGCCTATGAAGGGTTAAGGCTGCAGGAATCAGTTGAAAATTGCAAAATTATGCTTGAGGGGACCTTCTACAAAAAACCATTTTATTGCTACATAACACCATGGTGGTGCACCGATGATACGATCTATTACTGGAATGGTGGAGTCAAATTATCGATCACAAAACCAGCACCGGATAATGTAGAAAATCTTAAAAGTATTGAAGGTTTGTTTTTTTGTTTTAGCAGGTGGTGGTGATGGTTCAGGATTATTAAATTTATTATTGCTCTGTTC